>JAUJEN010000349.1:0-98654 GCA_030448925.1 Citrus cavaleriei | reverse complement strand
ATCAGTGGCCTTCATTCCAGTTACGTATTACTAAGGTTAATCGATTCTGCTTCTTTCTACAGCACCTAAATCTTTAAGTTGTGAAGAATGAAAAATAAGATTTATAGTATTTAGAAGTGTCCTTGGAAAGAGTAAGAGTGTTTATTCTGAATCAGTTACGTCGATTCTGCTTCTTTCTACCTGCAGCACCTGGGTTATTGCTCATCTTCTGAATCGATTAGTATTAGATTGTTGTTATTCATAATCACAATCATTCATCAAAACTAACTACTCACACTCACCTACTTCACCAACTACACCAACCTTATCTATCACAAAAATCTTCTATGAATTGGGGCACAATTCATAGAAGCTTCTTGTGGTAGGTAAGGTTGATGTGATTAGTAAAGTAGGTGAGTGGTAGATTTTGATGAATGGTTAAGATTCGTGTGATATTTAAATAAATGAATAGTTGTGATTAATTTGTAATATGTATAAATATTCCCTCATGTGGTCAATTTAAAAATTGAGAGAAGTAACAAAATCTTTAAGTTGCAAAAAGTGAAAAATAAGAATTGTAGTATTTGAAGAGCGTTCTTGAGGAAATAAAAAATGTTTATTTTGAGTGTTTGATTTTTTCAAAATTCTCCAACAGTTACATGAGATTCAACTACATGTAAAATCAGTCGTTTTGCCAGTTAATAGTTGACCTTAAATGGTGGGATAACGTTTATTTCTTACACACTTCTCTTTTTCACTGTAATTGTAATACAATTATGCTATAGGAGTTTATCCAAGCTAAAAGTCAGCTAATTAAATCATCAGGACTAACCAATCATTTGCCGCCATCAGAATTATTTTTGAGTTTGAGCTATGGTTCAATGTTATGTCACATAAGTCTCTAAACAAAATTCGTAATATTTATTTAATTCCAATCCAAGATTATGGATTTTGTTAAAATTCGATAAAACTATTAAACCATATAATAGTATAATGACCAAAAAAACTATTAAGTCATATGATTTTATTGTATAATAATACTATACTATTAAACTATATGTCTTAATAATAATTTTTTTGGATTTTAATAAAGTTTAGGATTATGAACCAAATCGGTATTCTGCAATTTAAATATCTAAAAACAAATATATAGTGTTGATTTCTTGTGAGCCACTCCAGCCTTTGGCGAAGTGGTACCCAATGTTCTCACAATCTCACCTTAGTTTGAGTGTAAAAGTTGCAACTCAATTTAATTTCCTCTCTCCTGGTATCGTTGAGGGCTAATCCCATGTATTGAGGTATAGATCTACGCCTCTCGGTAGATTATGAATTTTTAATTATATTATGTAAAACCTATCTTGGTTAAATCATAAAATGTATAAATTCAAACTCCGATAAATTTTAGATTGTAATTATTCAAAAGCCTTCTTAACATTCAACTAGCGAAGTCGTATCAAAAGAAAAAATAAAAATAAAGGAAAAACTAAGAGTTCATTCAAATATTTTAATTACTTAAAATGTCCAATCATAGATTAGGATTAGTATATATGTGTTGGTCAAAGATACAGATTATGGGTCTTTAAAGAAGGGAAAAAATGCAGAGTTTGGGGGATTAGATTTCTATAATATTTTGATTTGAGATTTCGAAAAAAAAGCAATTTCTATAATTGATATTTGATATATATACATGACCCTTCACATATCATCAGCTTTTTAATTTGGGTTCGAGACCTTCGTGGGCACCTTCAGTGACACGCAACTTGGGCCAACCCCTTCATCTCTTTGAACACAATCACTTGGCATTTTCAACGAGTAGCGGACTTTTGTGCCTTCGTAGTCACTATCATCATTCCACATATCATTTATCATCTCAATAATAGATTGAAAAGGGAAGCAAAAATGAGTTTTGGTTAATTGCTAGTGCGTTTAACATATTAATTGGATTTTGTAGTAGTTGAGTTATGAAAGTTATTTTGGAAACAAAGTTAATCTAATTGTTTAATCAATTTTGGTCCAATATACCCAAAATATTTTTTATTCGATGCTCCATCGGGAATCAAATTGATTGAACTTAATTCAATTCCAAAGATTTTGGTTGGATTTTAATTTTATTTTATGATAATTTGGCTAATTACATCATTAAAAATCGTCACGACAAGGCCTGACCTTGGCGCAGTCCATGCAGGCTGAAGCCCAGCCCAGCAACATCTGACTAAGATAGGCCTAGGCTAAAAGACCGAGCTTAACTCATCGCATTTTGGCATGCCTAAATGCAAGCAGATTTGTTTATATTTGAAATGTGGTATGGGAGAGCCGATTCAGGCGGACGCAGGGCGCCAGCCGCCAGCAAATATAATATCAATTAATGTCAATAATTCAAGAATTTAAATTTTAATTCTATTCAAAATTATAAAGCATGCACAACTATTTACAGGGTAACAAATTAAAGATTTAGCCTCGGATTTATAACGCTAATTTATTCATAAAGAATTAACATACACCGACGGCTCATTAGTTAAATCTTGGTACATGTCTTTGAGCAAGAATTCACGCAACTTTCCACTTTCTCTTCAGCTGAAAACAGAGATTAGCAAATTAATTAATTATAAGTTTCAGTAGTTGAGAGATTACAAGAAAGGTAGAATTCAGAGACAATTAATCACTCACCAGGATCTCTTTGGTGCTCAAATTGGTGCACAGGAGGAAAGCACAATGGCAGCTTACAGAAGCCCTGGGCATCATTCAAATTCAGTACTGAAGAAGCTGGTAATACAGTCTTTTCAGCACTTTGCTGCACATTTAACCAAATTTTCCACCTATAACGCAGAAATAAAACAAATCTTATAGCAATCCTTGAGAAAGAAGCCGTAGACTGAACTACAGCAACGAGAAGCCCTAACACCAAACAAACAATCAAAACTTGAACGAACTCTGCTTTTTTTTCCATTTTCTTTCCTATCTCTATGCAATAAAAGGAATTGTCCAAGTGAAACGAAGATGACTATCTAACTATGTTGAGATTTGGATGCAACTAAGAATAACGCTTTTAATTAGGAAGTTTTCTATAATAGGTTTTTGCTTCAAAAGTTTTTTTAATAATTGGAAATTGAAATATTGAATTATGTGCCGTAGGATAAAATAATATCTGCCAATAGAGAATTTGTTAGACTTGGATTAAAGACGAAAAGTATATTAGAAAAGAAATTAAAGGGGACTGGATCCTTTATTCACCTTGTTTTTTTATTTTATTTTTTTCAGATGGTTGAGACGTGTCCTCTTTTAATTTGGATGGTTGTGGTTTTTTTTTTTAATTTTACATTACAAAGAAGAAAAATTACTAAAAAGATCAAGTAAAAGGCCATATGAGTAGCGAATCTCAATTCCAAAGATATAAGCTATGAACTATGGTGAAATGAAGGAGTTATTATTATTAGAGTGGGACTATTGGCACCCCTTTAAATATCTATTAACACTCTTTTTTTTTAATTAGCACCATTAAGATATTTTAAAAAATATATAAAATTTTTTATCACCTTCATCAATGATAAAAATACTCCTATTTAAAACTCATTAGTGTAAACTCCATTCTCTAGTTTTTATTAATTTTTATTATTACACCTATTTCGAGATTTCTTCTAATCAAATGAAAAAAAAAAACGGATTTTTATTCTCTCCATTGCAGTTATTGGTGGGAAATTTCTCACTCGAAAATTAGAGGAAAAAAAAAACCTTTTTAATTTATAAAATGTTGGATTTTTTTAAAGAGAAAATTTTATTTAACTTTTGAATGGGATTTAATTAAAAATTATCTTATTATGTAATTTTAATAAAGATTAAAATTATAAAATAATTAAAGAGGTTTTAAGAAGTATTTAGAGGGATACCACCCACTCTTATTATTATCATATGTGTCTCTCAATCAATCATGTGTATGTGTGTGTACACACATAATAACAATCCAACCAATTAGGGACACCGAGCACCCAAAATTTATCCCATATTAAAAAAATTAATGGCCTAACAGGCTGTATGTATAATTGATGACTGGCTAATAAAGCCCGACAAATTGCTTGCTACCGTAACAGTTAAAAAGAAGCAAATTTATATTTGGTTTGACCACATTCATACAGATGTTATGTTAAAAAAGAAATTAAATTTATTTTTGGTTTGACCACATTCATGCAGATTTTATGAAATAAATGAACAGAGCTGCACAAAAATAATAAAGGCTTAACTGGAGGAAGAAAAAATAAAATTTCATATCAAACAGATCTTAAATAAATAATATTAAGGCTCGTCAGTTATGCTATCGATTTGTCACGAATCGGTCCTTGGCCGTTGTTAACCAAGTAAACCCATTGTCAAATTTATGATCCTGTTCATTAGGCATGGCTTGTAATGGAATTGAAAGAATCACTATCTTTAAGCTATATCCTGTGCCTTTATTAGTTGTTATCAAATTGAAATACTTGCACAATGTAGCGGGACGTTTCTTCTTTGTTGCAGCAATGAGCTTGGTGATGGTGCTGCTGGTGGCGGCACCGACGGTGTTTGAAGCCGAATGCTGGCTACGAACGATGCTGGAAGTACATGGATTGGTTTCTTCTATGAAGCCTCCTTCAAACGACGCTGGAAAGACATCTAACAAGTGCCTTCAATTGCATAATATTGTGTCTTTTATTTTTTTAATCCCTTTACCTCGATTTGAGCCTTTGAGGAGACAGTCACTGAGCCTAAATTTATTATATTCAATTATACAACGGGTGGCTCACTCATTTGCCGAAGTTAATTACCAAAACTTATGAGTTGGTTTAGCATACACATTATGGGTTTTCTAAGAAGTGGAAAATGCACAATTTGATTGAAAATTGGAATTGTAAATTGGCCTGTTTATTTGTTTAACTTGGGTCGGGTCCTTTGTATCACCTTACAAAGTCAGGGCTTGACCAAGTATAAAAGGGCCAAGGCTTCAAATGTGCAGGTCTGGACTGGGCTGCCCCAGACTTGGGCTTATATTAAAAAGTCATGAGATTCACTAATCTCTTTTTTTTTTTTTATGTATTAAACTATCTGGTAATTTTTTTTCTTTTTGATAAGACGTAATCTCTTTTCTAAATTTGTAATTTGCTAGGAAAATTCCAATAATTATTTTTAGAGTGGTGCGTATAACTCTATTCAGGTTAATACTTAAACCATGATCTAGGGAGGTGAATTTTACATACTACCTACCGGTTCTATAATTGATAGAGAATTGTTACAAAAGATAGATGGATAAACTAAAAGGAATTCACGTACTTGAGAATTCTCAAGTTGAAAACAACCATTAATAAAAATTTAGTTATAAGAATATTAAGCAATTAAGGATGCCATGTCCCAAACATGGGGATCTTTTAAGTTTTAAATTTATATAGTCACACTAGAATTCAACAACATCGTTATACGTACTAAGTTTGATTTAAGGGTTATTTTTGAGATTGGGCGGGGTGTTAATTTCTCTCATATTTTCTAATGGGGTATATTAAGGAAAGGGTTTTGAGCATTTTGAGATGAGGGCTAATAGCTCAACTCAGATATTTTAAAGGCTAAGCCCAACCCAGATATCAAATTTTATTCATTCAATTGAAGTAATTATTACAAATTAATCAAGCATCCTTGACAGTGCGGTGATTATATCTTTGTGCACATCCTCGAACAGGAATCCGCACAGCTTTGCACTTTCTCTTGGGTGCTGCTAAAGGTTGGCACAAGGAAGAAGCACAGCCGAGCTTGCAGAAATGTACGGCGCCGTTTGGAGGTTACATGTATTTAAGCAATCAACGATGCATTCTTTCAAATCTTGTCCGGGTGAAAAAACTTACACTTCTTGTGGCAGTCATCTTGGCAAGATGCTGTGGACTGCCAGCAAAAAGCCTAATATCAAGAAGCCATCAAAACAAATTGAACTGTATGTTTCTCCATTTTCTTTTCTTTTATGTATATGCAGAGAAAATATTTCAAAGCAAACGATGAGTAGCAACTAAGTTCCTTGAAGGGCTTTTATAGGACTTTTATGTTATTTTAGGTTTTTGATGAAGTGAGTAATTTTTAGATAGATGGCTAAATCTTTCGGTAAAGGAAATATAATTAATTGATAGATTAAAGTAAATTTAGTCAAGATTTCATCTTTTAAAAGATTTTTCATATATACAAGGAAATTACAACTTAGCACAGCAGTATCTAACCTTTTATTATTCAGATACTATTTCTTTTTAATTAGTCAACACAGTTAACTCATTGCCACCTTTCCACTAACTTATATATAAGCAATATGTTAAGTTTACCTCAAGAAAATCCGAAGAATTAAATAAAATGTTTTACTTAAAAAAATTGTTTCCTTTTCCATCCAACCAATATTTTTGAATTTTAAAATTTACTAAGTAATAAATACAATATTTATTAATTAAGAACAAAATATTTTTGGTAATTTATACATCCTAAAATTTTATCGAAACAATGTGACATTCATTCACTATTTGGCTGAGATAATTAATTCACTTAAAATTTATAAAAATTATTAAGCGCATAATGAATGACCACTTAGTCATCATTTGAGATAAAATTTAGAATCAAATTTTGGGATGTCTACCATAACTTCATTATCATATATTGTTTGACCAATAAATTGATTTATTTATTTGAAAGATTCACTACTAGAAAAATAGATTTTACTGACAATAATTTAGTATCAGTAATTACTTTTACTGACACTTATTAATTGTGTCGGCAATGCTCAAGTCAGAATACACTGACACTAAAAATTAGTGTCATTAATTGGTGTCATTATAGTATCACCAAAATAGTGACACTATAGTGTTAGTATTTGATGATACTATTTTTGTGTCAGTAATTCGTGTTACTATAATATCACCAAAATAACGACACTACTCTAGTGTTAGTATTTCATGATATTATTTTTGTGTCAGTAATTTGCGTTACTATAGTATTACCAAAATAATGACACAATAGTATTGGTATTTGATTATACTATTTATATATTAGTTATTTATATAATTTTAAATATTTAGTATCAGTATTTAGTGGTGTTATGTTGCTTTTGATTAATAGTATATTTTCATTTAAATTATATATTTCCTATTTGTTTTATAATTAAATAAAAACTCAATATATATTAAATATATCAAATCTTGCAACACAATTCACATAATAAAAATCCCAAATGCATCACTTAAATTAACATGATTCAATTACATCATTTAAAAAAAAGTATGAAATTAAGTTTTTCACAAGTTCTAAATAACAACAAAGTACTAAATTAAGTTTCAACAAACATTAACCAACAAGAATATGCACAAGAATGTCACTGAATATCTATACATGGCTTCAATTTTTTCCTACCTACAAGTATATAAAATCAATTAGTACACCACAAAAAATAAGTCTTGGATATTTGGAAAAAAAAATAAACATAAATTATTCATTTATTACCTCATAATTGTAGGCTGTAATTAACTTGGCAACATGTGTGACCCATTGATCACGAAGTGGCGAGAACTCTTCCATGGTATACTTATCAATTCCTTTAAACTTTAATTTCAAAACAACAAGCTATTCACGAAAAATGAAATTGCAAACTGTAGCTATTCACCTAATCTCTCCAACAAAATGCCATATACCCATTATTATAAGTACCTTTACTTACAACATACAAAATACATACAATATATGGTAAAAACATAACGATCAAGAAGCACACATTAGGTCTAAGGTTCAAGGTTCTTTTGAGGTAATTTATTTTATAGTGCATTAAAACAATATGATGTAGTATTTTAAAAATTATTTTTGATACTTACATTATTTTTAAGAATGTTCACATTTGTAACGATATCTTAAATGCATTTCATCACGTAGTAGCTATATTCAAAGCTGCTAGGTTGCTTCGGACACTACAAAATAAAAATTACATCAAACAGATACCTCTAGCCCAAGTTATGCCCTTTAAAAGATACCCTACTTGCAACACGCAACCATCCTGCATGATGTTGCACATGTGGCAAGTCATTATCTGGGATTGTTTGTTACATAGCACCAACGATTCATTTGTTAAATCTTGGTGCATATCTCTGAGCAAGAATCTACGCAGCCTTCCACTTTCTCTCCAGCTGAAAACACGAAATTAATTAATTATAAGTTTCAGTATTTGAGAGAGATTACAAAGAGAGAGCGGGAATTGAGAGATTTAAATAATTATTATTCAATTAATTACCAGGATTCTCTTTGGTGCTAAAATTGGTGCACAAGGAGGAAGCACAACCGAGCTTACAGACAACTTGGGCATCATTCAAATTCGGAACCA
This sequence comes from Citrus cavaleriei, assembly GCA_030448925.1. NCBI lineage: Eukaryota > Viridiplantae > Streptophyta > Magnoliopsida > Sapindales > Rutaceae > Citrus > Citrus cavaleriei. The sequence continues at coordinate 90,322 of JAUJEN010000349.1, read as the reverse complement.
AAGAAGCTGGTAATATGCAGTCTGGTAAGCACTTTGCTGCACATTTAGCCACATTTTTCCACTATAACGCAGAAACAAAACAATTCTCATAGCATGCCTTGAAAGAAGCTGTAGACTGCCCAACAAAAGCCCTAACATAAACAAACAATCAAAAGATTTGAATGAACTCTACTTTTCTCCATTTTCCTTCCTTTCTCTATGCAATAGAATAAATTAATGTGAATGAATATGAATTTCAAAACAATATGTAAATGAATATGACAGGCTAATTAAGTTGATTTGGATGCAACTAAAGCATTTAAGAGTTACTAGGTAGGTATGTCTATATAAATATATATATATATAGGACTTTTCAATTACAAAGGGAAGTTTATCTATAATAGGTTTTTACAGCAAAAGCGTTTCAATAAATGAAAATTGAATTATATCAATTTAATTTTGACCACTTAACTCCATAAAAATTTAAGAAGAGGAGTCTCTTTTGAAACTCGAACTCCTCACGCAGAAATGATGCTATAATTACGTGAACCATTTAAATAAAATGTGACTGCCCCATTCACATTTGTTGGGGGGGGGGGGTTGTTAATATTCAGATGCATGTAGTGAAGGAATTAGTAGTGAACACAAATATGGTGCTTTAATTTGGAGGCATTGTTATTCGATGCTTCAATTACTTGAGGCATTATAAGGTTTGTTATGTTAACAAGGTTCATTCTCTGTTTTAGCTTTTCCTCACATTCCTTTATTTTCGAATTTACCAAAATGATGTCATAATTGCCCTTAAATATGGTACTATTTTAAATTTCACCACCATTTAATATAGTATATTATAGTCCAATCCAATTTAATTTGATGCAGACGCACCAAATATATTTTTATTGTATTTAATAGTGCTTGCTTACCACTATATAAATCATTTTAGAAATTCAACTAGTCACCGAGTCATATTCAAGAAACAAAAATAAATAAATAAATATAATAATAATAATAATCAAATAATCTTAATTTGATTATTTGATTTTTATTTCAATTGAAAATATTGTGTTTTTTTTTAATTATTTTTTCCCCGTGGCAATGGTGAATTGCTGATGAAGGTTGGTAGAACGGATGTTGGTGATATTTGAGAACAAAAATAATATGTTTTATAAGAATAATTTGAAAAATAATTGAAATAAATTTAAAGATGGATGATGAGATAAAATGAGGAGACTATATATCACCACTCAAAAACGAATCTATAATGTACAATGATACATGACCTTTAAAAATGCATGTCATTGGAGATGACAAGGAAGCCCAGACTTGGCCCAGTCCCACCTAGTCTACAAGGGTCATGCATTTCAAATGTACAGGCCCGAATCAAACTGAGCCCATACTTGGCTTACACTATAAAGCTCGGGCATGGCCAGTAAACTGAAATCTACCTAAATTTCTCTTTATTACCATTTACACCCAATAAATCTCTAAGTTGTCCTCCCCCATCTCCTTGAATACATTTCAAATGGAAAGACTTTGGTAGAGTGCAACCATCTAGCACTAATACATTGGATGGATCCCATTAAAGTTTTGTAATTAAGTGAGAGCAGTATTAAAATGAGTGAAGTCTTTTTTTGCACCTCTTTTTTTTAACTTTTCAATTAATTTTAAAAAGAATTGAAAAGACTTTGATAGGATTGAAAATATAATTTTAAGTCATGTCAATTAAAAGTCCATACATCTTGATTTTGACATGCTATCAATTTGTCTCCAAACTATTATCCAAGTTTTTAAATTTAGAAGTTTAAATTGGTGAATAAACAAATATTTTTTCTTCAATTAAAAATTCATACATCTTGATTTTTTCTTCTTCAAATTAAAATAATTTAATAGTTAAGTATTAAGCAGATTAATGTTGAGAGGTTTAAACAAGGCAACCCAAAAACGAGAACTTTTTTTCACCTTACAATTCCGGTTTAGTAAGTCATGTAAGCTTTTGTCAAAATTTACTGCCACTATTTAAGGCACTGGGGTTTAAGCCACTATTTAAAGTTCTGCGCCTTTGCGTTTGGCGAAATTTTATTATTTTAATTTAGTTTATTATTATCATAAATCATAAGTGTTGGACATGTGAATTGGTACTTTAAAATATCAAAGTCTTATGTTGTTAAGAAAAGAGAATATAAATTGTTTTATATAAAAATCAATTTAACAGTTTTAACAAATTTATTAAGAGGAGTCTCGTGCGCTTGAGACTAAGCTCAATGAAAGGAGTCCAATTTGAATCTATGCAAATGAGACCAATTCCAAAAGAAAGGTCCATCGTAAAAAAATTAAGCGCACGTAACAAAAATTAAGTGAGGGGGCAATTCTGTCTAGGAATTTACACAATTAGACATTTATGATACAAATATTCACTTGAATACCAAAAATGCCCTTGCACTACCTGGATCTCAGCTATCTTTTTCGACACACAAACTTCTAAACCTCATTAAGAATCAATGCACCGAAGATCCAAATTAGCCAGCTTAACGATGGAAGCCATCTTAGACAAATAAAGCTTGCGTTGTCCTTTCACTTATCTATTCAAATCCGGGCCAGCTTCATTAGAAAAGTGGGTAAGAAAAAACAAATATAGATGGTGATCAGAAATTCAGAATGAAATTTTATCATGCTGCATTATTCATTGGGATAATCATTACAATAATCACCAATAAAACTTTGTAGTTGTTGTTACATGATTATTTATAATTCTTTGTGCATGTTTTTGAGCAGGAATCAAGCAGCTTTCCCATTTGTCTTCAGCTGACAAGAAAATCAAATTAATTGTGAGTTCCATTCACTTTTACTTTTTAATTATTTTTTATTTTGTGCGAAAGAGAGAGATATTGAAATTTAATTACCGGGGTTGTCTTTGGAGCCAAGAATTTATACACAAGGAAGAAGCAATAAGCTTGCAGAAGAAATGGGTGTCTTTCAGTGTGTGTACACCAAAGGCACATTTCTTTGTACACTTCAATGGGCAATAAAGCAAACTTTTGTGGGCAATCATACATGCCTCCAAGCAATTCCTGTAGCACTCCCAGAAACGGAAAGAGGCAGCAGATTGCCCAAAAAGATACCCCAAAACCAAACACATCACCACAAGAGATCCAGCTCTTCTTTTCTCCATTCGCTTTCCTTTTCTTTGTCAATACAAATATGGCTGGCTAAGTGGGATAGCTACTGAGATCTATATTAAAAAAATAAACAATAATGATGTATTCTTATCGAATTGGATTTCATTTTTAAGTCACATTTATAGCTATAGCTGTATATGATCTGTCATTTTCACATTCATTCAAGTGCCATAAATGCAAGTGAATCAGCTTATAGGTACAAGCTTTGACCAGACCAAGAATTTAAAAAAAACAATTACCTTTAAAATAACAATGGAATACAATAGTAAATTTTGGAGCCACAAGGCGCATGTAAATTTAATTTTAAACAAAGTAATATCAAATGTGGTATCGCATTATTAGTTGGAGAAAGTATTATAAGCCTCACATTATTTATTTTTATAATTTTATTTTCAATTCAATTTTCTCATCAAATTAAAACATGCTCAGATTAATGTTTTACGGAAAAAAAAAAGAAGATTTATGCATCCGATTTAAGTTCTGCCGGGCTTTATTATTCATTTGGATAATCAGTACAATGAGCACCAACAAAACTTTATAGTTGTTATTACATGATTATTTATAATTCTTTGTGCATGTCTTTGAGCAGGAATCCAAGCAGTTGCTTTCCACTTTGTCTTCAGCTGTCAAGAAAGAAAATCAAAATATGAATTTTGTTTTCTAATGTCCTTTTGAAGAGATATTGAAATTTAATTACCAGGATTGTCTTTGGTGCTAAAATCGATACACAAGGAAGAAACACAACCGAGCTCGCAGAAGAAATGGGTGTCCCTGAGAGTGTGCACGCTAAAGGAGCATTTCTTCATGCACTTGAATGAGCAATAGAGCATACTTTTGTGACCCATCATACATGGCTCCAGGCAATTCCTGTAGCACTCCAACCAACTGAAACTGGCTGCAGATTGCCCAAAAAGTAACCCAAAAACAAAGCACATCACCAAAAGCGAATCAGCTCTTCTTTTTTCCATCTCTTTCCTCTTCTATGTCAATGGAAATATGGTTAGCTAAGAAGGCTAGCAAATAAGATTTATATAAAAACTATTTTAAAGATTAATAATTATATATGATTGTTAGTACGTTGGCTTTCAGTTACGTTTTATTTCAACAGAAGAAAAAAATTACTAGATATTCTTATATTATATATATGTGTGTGTGTGTGGTTTGTCCATATCCACTCACATTTAATTGCTATTAATACAAGTGAACCAACCTATGGTTAAAGCTTTAATCATGCCAATAGTGGGTACAATTTCTAGTAAATCTAGGGCGACGAAATGTTTGTAAAAATTATTTTATACAAATCAATACGATAAATTATTATTAAATATTAAATAAAAATATAATATATTTTAAGTATAATATATTTTATTATTTTTTATTTTTATTCAACGAATATGTCACATTATCTTATACAGATAATTTGTGGTACGTGGCGCTGTCTAATAATTTAATTTAATTTTTTTTATATTATGGCAGGTTCATTTTGTGCAATCACAAACAACTTTTGTCATGCGTGTGTATTAATTGTTGTTATGTTATGGTGATTCATTAACTCATTTTTTTTTTTGAAAGAATTCATTAACTCATTGGTGGCGTATGCATGTACCAAAATTTTTCGTGCTAAATAATTTGTAGATTCAACTCTTCAAGACTTGTTGAGATGAGAATTATATGTCTTAAATCACTAAATTGGGTGTTACGACTTGTACAAGTTTTATGTTATTGCATTAGACTTATATGCTTAGTCCAGTAAGTATTCTGAACTGAAACTCATGGCACACAAGGAAGAAGCACAATAAAGCTTGCCGAAGTAATTGGCTTCGTTTGGAGGTAGGATGCATGTTTTAAGCGATTTTCGATGCATACATACATTCGCATCTTGATCAGCCTTACAATGAGTCATCTTTTCCAAGATATGCTATAGGGTGTGTTTGAAATTGCGATTGAATATTGTTAACATAAATTCTGATCTTTAAAATATTTAAGAACACTAAGCTTAAAGCCCATGTTGATATGATTTTTCACTTGTATAATAGAAAATCTATTATATCTTTAATAATTTTATAAAATAATTATTTAATATTTATATTTACTACATATTATTAATTTTTACTTTATAATTACAGTTTTTTTTTTCCACAGTAATTGTAACTTAAAATTTACAGTACCTTAATTTCAAATAAGACCATAGAGTGTCCAACAAGTAGCCCCAACATATCAGTCTCCTCCAAGTTCCCTCTGTTGAGGGGACGATAATATGTCATTCTCTGGTCCAAAATTTTCACTTTGCAATATAGTAAGGGTGCGTTTGGTATATGTATTGTATTATGTTGTATTGTATTATTTTAATGCTGGTGTATTGTATTATACTGTATTGCATTAGCACTGTATTATAATAATACTGTACAATATTTGGTACTACACTGTACTGTAATAATTTTTTTGATTAATTTAAATTAAATATTATACTATATTATATTATATTAATATACTTAAATTGTATTAATATTTTATATTATTATTAATTTTAAATTAATATTATTCAAATTTAACTATTTATTATTAGTTATAATAAATTATAATGTAAAAAATAATATAATATAATAATATTGAATAATAAATTACATGTTTATTAATTTATATTAATAATTATAATATAAAAATTAAAAAATTATATTTAATTAAAAGTTATATTTAATTATTATTATTATTATTATAAAGCAAAAGTCAAAAGCAAAAGTAAAAGTCCAGACTGACAGTTGCAAAAGTAAAAAAGGAGAGAGAGAGAAAAAAAAAAACAAGCAGCAATTGCCGCATTAGTTTGGGCTTTTAATGTGGTGGCACTGTAACTTTTTATTTGTCAAACATAGGCTTGCTTAAAATTAATACAATGAGGGGCTTTAATACAACAACCAAACAACAAGCCCTAAAGGTATTATACAAGAGTTTACATCACTAATTGTGATCACATGTGTGTAGTCATGCATCTTATGGTACTCAACGAGATGCATGTGAACATTTGGTTGGCTTGGTGTGCTAGTTTTGTGTTATGGGCCCCACAGCCTAACCAATCAAATACTAACATGTGTCTTGTTGCACATGCAATCAGTCCTCTTTACAACACTGTATAGTAAACCCTATAATGACTTTTATCTTGCATATTAAAGAGTTGTTCCCATTACCACAACCAAAAAGAGCTTTAGCGAGGAATATAATCCTTACTAAAGCGTACAATTTTCATTTTCAAAGGTTATATCGATAAAAAAAATTTTGTTACCACTTCATCACGTTAGGTCTTTGGCGAAAAATTTGAAAATTATTTTGGACAAATCTTTTGGCGATGAAATCAGTTTCATTGCAACAAACAATAAAGGTGACAAACCCTTTATCGCTAGATTCGTAAAAGAGTTTTTTTTTCCTCAATACACACTTTAGCGATGAAAAAATTTTATCGCTAAATGTCTGTTTTATAAAGACGAATACAAACGTCACCAAAAGCATAAACTGCTAATTAATTTATGTATTGTGATTAAGAGTTTTAGTGACAAATATTTCATTGCTAAATAATATTTTTTTGTTAAAAGGTGTTTTTAGAAACGAATAATATTCCATCACTAAAAGTGTTTTTCATGATGAACAATATTTCTTCGTCGAAAATATCATTTTTCTAACATTTATTTATAATTTTAAAGCTAAATTGCAATGATAATTAATGTCATTATGATAAAGAGTGAATTAATTAATTTAAAAAGATTTATTACTATTGATGGAAAATACAAGATAATTACAAAAATGCCTTGAAATTAAGCACCATTTAAATCAAATGGCACTATTGGTGTAATTGATCTTTATTATTTCCTACAACTAAACACAAATAATAAATAGTTAACTTCTAAACATAATAGTAATATAAGTTATAATAAATAAGATAAGTGAAAAGTTAAAAAAAAATTACACCATTTTAAAAATAAAAGAGAAAAGAAGTAGAGACTAGAGACTACCAAGTTAAAGATAAGGAGAAAAAAATAGAGATTAAATTAGGGAAAATGAATTATATATTAGAGATGAGAGAGTTAAAGAATAAAAGTATGAGAAAGAAAGAACGAAAGAAGGAAAAAAAACAAAGCAAATTAAATATAAAAACACACATTTAGCAACAAAATTTAAAAATTATAATTGCAAATTAACTACTTTAAACCTTTAAATGAATATTTTTACCGATGAAATTAAAATATACATTTTGCAATGAAAGTTAAATTTCTTCACAAAAGGTCTCAAATTTTGGTGGTGCTTTGTCTTAAAATAAACAATTTCTGTCATGAAATTATAAGTTCATCGATAGAATTACATATTTAGCGACAAAATCTAAATTTCACCACTAGAAATACACATTCAGTAACGAAATTTTAAAATTCATTGCAAAAGGTTTAAATGAATGCTTTTAGCGATGAACTTATAATTGATCGAGGGTCCAGGGGCATGTGCCACAAGGAATGTTGGGGATTATGAATGTATGCTTATTTTAGGTTTTGTTTTTGTTTTTATTTTAATTTAAGACCCATTTCGGTTCTCATTTGGTTTGGTTCTTAAAATTAAATTGCATTTTTATATTAATATAATTAAATTGAATTGATAATTTACTTATATGGTAATTTACAGTTATTAATAATATGTGAAATGTATTCGTTCTCAAGTTTTACTTTGACCACGTGATGTTAAAAGTGTCCTTTGATTTTATTAAGTTTTGTTTTAGGATAATATCACCTTTTCAGAAGTCAACAAAATAAAACTCTTGAAATAGGCCAATAGCTAATTATACATTTAAGTATTATATGGACTAAAAGATTATATTAGACTTCAAACATCATTGACATGATAATTTACTCTTATCAACATTATATGAATATGAATTCATTGTCGAGTTTTACTTTAACCAGGTTATATTAAAAGTTGTCCTTTCATTTTGTTTTATTTTATTTAGGATAATATTGTCTTTTTAGAAGTAAAACTCTTGAAACAGGTCAATGACTAATTATACTCTTATAGGGACTAAAAGGTTTTATTAGACTTCAAACATAATTCATATGGTAATTTATTCTTATTAATATTATATGAAGATGAATTCATTATCAAGTTCTACTTTAACCACGTGATCTTAAAAGATTGTGCTTTGATTTTGTTAAGTTCTGTTGTAGGGTAATATTATCCATTTAGAAGTTAACAAAGTAAAACTCTTGAAACAAGCATGCTAATAGCTAATTATAGGGACTAAAAGATAAACGAAAGAAAATAAAAATCCACATGCACACGTTACTGTATCAGTTTAATGATAATGAGTGCATAGTAAAAAATATATATATATATTATAAAACTGTTCCATTTGTAAGGTATTTTGTTAGAACTGTTAGACATAATATGTGGTAGACATTGTAAAATAAAAAACAGAGTTTATGAATGAAACTCTTCTTACTATCTTGCATTAACGTTGCTACATATATATATAGATGTACAGCCCTAAAGAATAGAATCCTAAGTAGAAAAGTATTACAGATTCATAATATATATACAAATCTAATTGCCTTGAATATGAAACCGAATTCTATACGACTTCTATATACAAAACCGAATGCTATATGAATTCTATACGTTAATAGACATAATATTTCATCGCTAAAACATTTTTTTTGTGACAACAATTATGTCATTGCTAAAACGTTTTTTTTGGTAATGAATTATTGTTCATCACTGAAAGATTCATTTCAAAACTCGTTTTATAATGAAATATTTTCATTGCAAAAAGAGATTTTAGCAATGAAAACCATTTTATTGTCATAGTGTGCTTTAGCAATGACTCAAATTTTGTCGAAAAAGTACATTCCAATCTATAATTGATGATGAAAATATTCGTTGCTAAAACGATTGGTTGTGACAAATAATATCGTCACTATAGATTGCTTTAGCAGTGAAAAAAGTGCTATAGAGTGCAATGTCATCACTGAATGTATACTTTCCGCAATGAAATTAATTGTTGCAATATATCAAATTTTGGTTGCTAAAGGTTTGGGTGCCAACATTCTTTTTTGTTGCTTAATTTTTTGGGGACACAAAAATTTTTTGGAAGCAATATGTCTCTTTAGCCATGAATCTTTCATCATTAAAAATCATAATTAAATATTATTTTTCTATTATTAATTTGAAGACAAAATTTTTTTCTCACTAGAAAGTATTTAAGGCAATGAAATTATTTGCATCGCTAAATTTTTAGTCGCCAAAGACCAATATTCTTTCATCATGACACGTGTCTTTCTGATGTTTGTATGTAAATATGAAAAAAGTCTCCAAATTAAGGTGGTTAGTTATGTTCATTTTGCTTTTATATCTTTTTTTTCTTTTTTCAAAATAAGAAATTAAACCTACCGTTAAAGGGCCAAAAACCCCAATAACATACCTTCACAAGAATGAAAATGTAAAGGCATAATATGCCCAATACAATAAATAGGATAACCTAAAACGCAAGGAAATTCACTATAGAATTTTCCTTCATAACTAAAAGGAAAAATTGTTTTATGCATTAAGGCTTTTTTGGATTGGAATCACGAGGTAGAATCCTAGGATTTGTGGAGTGAGTGAGTTGTTTACTTATACTGGAATGGAAGTATGGAATAGAGATCAGAATCCAATTTATGTGTTTACTTTGTTTTGGATTGAGAGTAAATAATTTCAAATTACAATTTTATCCTTATTTAAAGAATTATAGTTTTTAATTACAAAACTAATAAAAAATATATTTAATGAATAATATTTATTTTATTATATTTGTAAATTTATTATAATTATTAATATTCTTAATTATGAACAATAAATTATTAATTTTAATATAAAATGAAACCTTATTTTATTTAATATAATTATATTAAATTTATTATTATATAAAATAATAATATAATATTATTTAGTCCAAAATTAATATTTTCTTAGAATAAACTATTTATTATTATTAATTAATATTAAATAAATATAGTACTATTATTTTTAAAATAAATATAATAATATTATATTTATTAATTCTCTATTCATATAATAATATTATTTTAAAATAATTTTAACTTAGAATCAATGCAAATTATTATTTAGTTAAATATAATATTATTATTCAAATAAATATAATAATATTATTCAAATAAATATTATTTATTTTATTTTATTAATTATAAAATATTAAATTAAATTAAATTAAATTAAAAAAATAAAAAGGATAAAAAAGGGGGAGGTGGGAATTCACTCCCACTCCAAAAAATGAAAGTGATTACTCCTTCCCATTTTAAGGAAGTAAACGCTGGAGTGGGAGGAATCCACACTCCTTACTCCCACTCCAGCAAGTAAACACAGCCAAGTCTCATGAGGCATTGAAACAATTTTACAGGGCTTGCCTATTTTTACCCAACTTATATTTATAAGATGAAATCGCAAATCCCGTGGAAAAGGAAAGACATCACTACAATCGCACATCATAGTCAGATTTGCAAATCTTACAGCAACAAAAATACATATATATCTAGTAATTGGTAGTAACTAATGTTGTTTGGGGTATATAAATATAGGCATTTAATATCAGAGTCGTAAGGATGATATGAAGCATCGAGGAGAAACTAATCTGGTCGCGAGTATGAGCACGACCAGCACTCGACGAGAGACCAGAATCTGGTCGACCAGATCCTATGGACTTGGTTTAATTCTTAGATTATAGAACTCCACCTGGAAGCCTGTTCGTAACGTTTAAGCACGTCCTGCTATAATAAAGCACGGTTGAACGTTATAATGGCAGCTCAATAATTACACAGGAACGGGTATATTGATTCTTAATTCAAGTGGTGCATTCAATTTGGTAATGGTTGTACATTAAAGAACAAACGATACTCACGGTTGTCTATAAGAATGTAGAGAGATCCAGAAAAAAGAATCCTTTTTGGCCCGGCTAAGGAGAAGTCTGATAAAAAAACTAAAAATCACGAGTGTGTGAGATAAACATTTTCCTTACAAGAAATCTCGATTGCTGACTTGAGTTTCGGAGGGTTTTCGCTGGGAAAAATCTGTGTCCCCTAATAGTTTTTTGTTGTTGCAGATTAAAACAGGTACCAGTACAATTCAAGTTCTACCAGAGCAGCAAACAGCGGTTTCCCAACTAGACAAATTGAGGTGTTGATGAAGTAACCTGGTAGCAACCATAAGCTCGACCGAATTTCTGCATCAACAAATGTATTTTGCACACTAAAGATCAGCGAGATAACTAAAGGCACCATAGATTCTTTCATAAAGAATACCTCTACCAAGGTTGCTCACTAAGCTCTAAGATTAGTGCTATGTTATCTCTCAGCTCGTTCACATACTCCACCAATAGATCTAGTTTTTCCAAATGATAATGTTCGCAAGGACCGATCTTAGCATCTGAATTCTTCCAAATCTGAACAATAGAAGCGGCAAAACCAGAAGAAACAATATCCAAAGATTTGAATCCAAAACCCACCGATTCACAAGTAACGCCCACAAGTAATTAAATTGGACGTTTGACCGATATTGAATCCAAAGATTTGAATACGAAACCCACCGATTCACAAGTAATGCCCACAAAATCTTTCTTATGCTACAAAGAGGAGCCGGAAAGGATTGGTTTATTTATAGAGAAATTTAGAGTTAACCAGCGGTGTTATATCTATTTAATTAATGCATGTATATTATGTATAGTTCAATTAAATATAATTATCCATTATAAATGCATACAAATAACATACATACATTAATTTGGTGTAATATCTCTGATGTCTTTTAATATCTCTCTCCTTATTATGTATGCAAATGAAATAATCACATATTTGTTAAGAGTAATTCTTAATTAGCTCAGAAATAACCTTGATTGATGAGGTAACTCTTTTTTTTTGAACTGATTAAGCATCAGACATACGTAGAGATATATCATGACAATACGCTATCAGACCGATATTTACAATTAGATATATACTTGTGACTTATATTATTATATTTTTTATTCTATGAAATACATGCCCGGTCAAATATCCTTTATGGAGGAGGAATGTCTCTACTCCACTCGCATTTCGCAAGGGAGAAAGAAGTTATAAGTAGTCTCCACACAATTAAGTTTAATTGAAAGTTCATGAATTGAACCATCGTACGCCGATTTTAAGCAAGAATTTGCCAAGTGGCTATTGATGAGGTAACTCTTGAGTATGAATTAGTCCGATGAATGAGCTTCTACAGTAGTATGTGGTTGCTTAGAATTTGTGTCATGCTCATTTAGCCGTGGCCCGTGAGCTCGTGACAAGATTTTATCTTACAAACAACCAGTTTTTTTGAAAAATAAATTGCACAATTAATAAAATTAGCAACGTCCAAGGACTTATCAAAATTTATTCATCGATATGCAAGGATAATTATTACAATTCAAACATCTTGACGGTGCGGTGTGTACTATATCTTTGTGCACATCTTCGAGCAGGAATCCACACAGCTTTGCACTTTTTCTGGGGTGCTCCCGTTGGCACACAAGGAAGAAGCACAGCCAAGCTGGCAGAAGTATACGGCGTCGTTTGGAGGGTTGCACGTCTTTAAGCAATCACCGACGCATTCTTTCAAGTCTTGGCGCGGGTGATGAACCTTACACTTCTTTGAGCACTCATCGTCGCAAGATGCTGTAGACTGCCCAATAAGAAGCCCCAGCATCAAAGCAACCATCAAAACAAATTGAACTGTATTCTTCTCCATTTTCTTTTTCTTTTATGTATATGCAAGAGAAAATTAATACCTCAAGCAAAGGTGAATAGCAAATCATTTCCTTGAAGAACTGTATGTGATATATCATATATATACATCAATTACGGGAATTAATAATCGTGGCACTAAGCCACTTAAGAGAGCTACACGTGGCTTAATGAATTGAAGCCAACAAGCTGACTGCTTCACTTGCTTGCTTTTATTCGGTGCCGATGTGAGGTGTAATTTTGAAAGCTACTTCATTTCGTGAATCGGAAAGCAAAAACATTGAGTAAAAAGAGAGAGGCGAAACAAAACAGAAGAGAGAAAAAAAGAAAAAAAGAAAAAAAAGGGAATTAATAGAGAAAAACAAAAGGTGACGAGAGTGAAAAACGAAAAATAAGGAGCATCATTACCCATTAAAAATCGAATGTTAAAAAAGAAAAGGTGCTCTTTGTTTAAGAGCCCCTTTGTTAAAAAAAAAAAAAAATCGAATGTTAAAGAGTCTATGATGGATTAAAGTGATAAATATAAATTATGAGAGGACTAAAATGTTATTCACTCTAATTAATAAAAGATTTAATCTAAAAATTATTTATGAGAAAATCTTGAGAATTAAATAAAAATTTTTATACGAAAATGTTTAGTTTTAATGTTTCTATTCGACCAATTAATAGTTTTAATTTAAAATTAACCAATTAATAGTTTTTAATTAAAATTAAGTAATAAATACAAATTTTTTTTTTTAAAAAAAATTGCATTGAAAGAGCTATATTGGCTTATAATATATCATAAGCCACATGTCTTAAATACTATGTTTTAAGTTACCAAGAACCTAAGATTCAATCCTCGGTTAGGACGTTTCACAACCCTTTTTAAGGATAAAATGGCTTCACACGCTAAGATCTAATAAAATAGATAACGGATTTTTCAGATTTTTACTAGTCTGCCCACCATCTCTATTGAAAGTGAATAGCATAATCAAATTGGAAAAAGAGATCTACATGTGATGAATTGTAAAGAAAATAATCCCAAATCTGCTGAGAGTAGTTCTTAGATAAACATGTTTGGCAATCCTTAACGCATGAGCTTTTACTCAATGAGCTTCTATAATCGTGTTTCGTGTGGCTAGATTAGAATCTTTCATGCTCCTTCAGCCGTGAGCTCGTGACCATATCTATCCTACGAACAACCAATTTTTTTACAAAAATGTATTGAAAGTTATAAAGGTAGCCACGTCAAAGGACTTATCAAAATTTATTCATTCAATTGAAGTAATTATTACAAATTAATCAAGCATCCTTGACAGTGCGGTGATTATATCTTTGTGCACATCTTCGAACAGGAATCCGCACAGCTTTGCACTTTCTCTTGGGTGCTAAGGTTGGCACACAAGGAAGAAGCACAGCCGAGCTTGCAGAAATGTACGGCGCCGTTTGGAGAGTTGCATGTCTTTAAGCAATCAACGATGCATTCTTTCAAATCTTGTCCCGGGTGAAAAACCTTACACTTCTTGTGGCAGTCATCTTGGCAAGATGCTGTGGACTGCCCAGCAAGAAGCCCTAATATCAAAGAAGCCATCAAAACAAATTGAACTGTATTTTTCTCCATTTTCTTTTTCTTTTATGTATATGCAAGAGAAAATATTTCAAGCAAAACGATGAGTAGCAACTAAGTTCCTTGAAGGGCTTTTATAGGACTTTTTAATGTTATTTTTAGGTTTTTTTGATGAAGCGAGTAATTTTTAGATAGATAGCTAAATCTTTCGGTAAAAGGAAATACAATTAATTGATAGATTAAGTAAATTTAGTCAGATTTCATCTTCTAATATTGTTCATATATACAAGGAAATTACAGCTTAGCACAGCAGTATCTAACCTTTTATTATTCAGATACTATTTCTTTTTAATTAGTCAACACAGTTAACTCATTGCCACCTTTCCATAACTTATATATAAGCAATATGTTAAAGTTTACCTCAAGAGAAAATCCGAAGAATTAAATAAAATGTTTTACTTAAAAAAAAATTGTTTCACTTTTCCATCCAACCAATATTTTTGAATTTTTTCAATTTACTAAGTAATAAATACAATATTTATTAATTAAGAACAAAATATTTTTGAGTAGAGCTATACATCCTAAAATTTTATCCGAAACAATGTGACATTCATTATTTGGCTAGATAATTAATTCACTTAAAATTTATAAAAAATTATTAAGCACATAATGAATGACACATCGCAGTCACATCATTTGAGATAAAATTTAGAATCAAATTTTGGGATGTCTATCATAACTTCATTATCATATATTGTTTGGCCAATAAATTGATTTATTTATTTGAAAGGTACACTACTAGGAAAATAGGTTTTACTGATACTTATTAATTGTGTCAGTAATGCTCAAGTCAGAATACACTGACACTAAAAATTAGTGTGAGTAATTGGTGTCACTATAGTATCACCAAAATAGTGACACTATAATATTTGTATTTGATGATACTATTTTTGTGTCAGTAATTCGTGTCACTATAGTATCACCAAAATAATGACACTATAGTGTTAGTATTTGATGATACTATTTTTATGTCAGTAATTTGCGTTACTATAGTATCACCAAAATAATGACACTATAGTGCTAGTATTTGATGATACTATTTACATATTAGTTATTTATATAATTTTAAATATTTAGTGTCAGTATTTAGTGGTGTTGCTTTTGATTAATAGTATATTTTATTTTAATTATATTTTTCCTATTTGTTTTATAATTAAATAAAAACTCAATATATATTAAATATATCAAATCTCGCAACACAATTCACATAATAAAAATCCCAAATACATCACTTAAATTAACATGATTCAATTACACCATTTAAAAAAAAGTACGAAATTAAGTTTTTCACAAATTCTAAACAATAACAAAGTACTAAATTAAGTTTCAACAAACATTAACTAACAAGAATATGCACAAGAATGTCACTGAATATCTATACATGGCTTCAATTGTTTCCTACCTACAAGTATATAAAATCAATTAGTACACCACAAAAAATAAGTCTTGGATATTTGGAAAAAAAAAACATAAATTATTCATTTATTACCTCATAATTGTAGGCTGTAATTAACTTGGCAACATATGTGGCCCATTGATCACGAAGTCGCGAGAACTCTTCCATGGTATACTCATCAATTCCTTTAAACTTTAATTTCAAAACAACAAGTTATTCACGAAAAATTAAATTGCAAACTATAGCTATTCACCTAATCTCTACAACAATATACCAATTATTATAAGTACCTTTACTTACAACATACAAAATACATACAATATATGGTAAAAACATAACGATCAAGAAGCACACATTAGGTATAAGGTTCAAGGTTCTTTTGATGTGATTTATTTTATAGTGCATTAAAACAATATGATGTAGTATTTTAAAAATTATTTTCGATACTTACATTATTTTTAAGAATGTTCACATTTGTAATGATATCTTGAATGTATTTCAACACGTAGTAGCTACATTCAAAACTGCTAGGTTGCCTCGGACACTACAAAATAAAAATTACATCAAACGGATGCGGGACACCTGTAGCCCAAGTTATGCTCTTTGAAAGATACCCTACTTGTAACACGCAATCATCCTAAATTATTATGTTTAAGCAAAACTATATTGCCTGAGTGAAGTTAGGGATTGCAAACACTAATTTTACTAATAAAGTTGACCTTCAATTCTATCTAATTCTACACTTTTAGTAAAACTGCAACCAAACAAGAGCTAACCTTCAATGAACTACATGTCAGAGTTAGTTAACAGGTCTGTGTAGTAAATTATTGAACTCCAATAAAGCAGGTTGTATAAATATTGAGAGTACTCAAGTTTCATTTGACAGACAGTGGCTAGTCCAAGCTGTAATATTCAATTCAACAAAACCCTAAATTCGAATAAAGAAAGTGAGTGAAATGGTCAGAAACGAAGTAGTACCGTAATTGCCAACGACAACAACGATGTTGATAGAGCTTTTCGTTGCTTCAAAATATAGTTGAAGGGTAAATTAGAGGCTCGATTTCTTAAATAAGAGTAAACTGTAATTATGTTTAGGGTTTGTTTTATGCCCTTACAAGGTTCGTGAATTTGGCTAGTGTAGTGAACTGGATAAAGAAGTTTTATGTTTCGATTGATGAGATGAGGGAAAGAGATTCGATTGAATTTAGGATAGTGTAGTGAATTGCCATGAATAAGGGTGTGTCGGCCAACATAATGAACTGAGGAAACAAATTTTTAGGGTTGGATTAATGAGATGAGAGAAAGAGGTTCGATTGAGATTTAGGCATATTACTTTTGCTATTGCATTTTTCTTTTTACATTTTTAATGGCAAAATTTGTGTCTTAAGTTCATATGGTTTAGTGGTTTGCGTTTCAAACATTAAAATTTTGAATTAGAGGTCTTAGTTTTGAGTTGGTAGATTTACAAATTATAATAATTTTTTTTAACTTCTGATACTTCAGTGTTGGTGATTTTTGATATTTAATTTACTGATACATTAGTATCAATAATTTATGATACTTAAAAGTGAAAAATAGTACATATACATATAATTATTGACACTTTTTACAAAGTGTCAGAAAATTAAGTGTCAGTAAATATCATTTTTGTAGTAGCGTAAGATCACATTTTATTTGGCTTGTGCCCCAGTTACAAAGGATGATGTTTTAGAAAAAAGCTTATCCTATAAGAATTGATTAAATTTGAAAAAATAAAAGAAGAAGATATCTCATATCCTAATATTATAATATTATCTGTATTGCTATGTATATATAGTTCAAATGTATAGTTTGATAATATCTCAAATGATTATTAAAATAATGACACGTGTAGATGAGATATAAATTTGAAAGCAAATGTTGGAATTACTAATAGGCCAATGATATTTCCTCCCCTCTTTTTCTATAAAACCACTCCATTGATTAACCCACCCTATTAAAAAAAAATAAAATGAATTTATTTTGTAAACCCACCCCCATAAATACCAAAAATACCCATCTATTTAATATTTTCTTGTCTTTTTCTTTTCTAGATTCTTGTTTGTTTTAACTTAAAAAAATAATTGTTGACAGCTCATAGGCCAACATGTTATCAAAGCTTTCATTTCGTAAATTTTAAAATATTATATATAAATTAAATAACAAAATTTGAATAAATTTAACATATCAAAAAAAGAAAATCATGCTTACAAAAGCGTCAGTAGCCAAATACTCAAAACAGTTTAACATATATACTCTAGAAAGATTTGACTTAGTTAACAAAAAGGAAAAGTAATTTCAACAGAAAATTATTAAAGGAAACCATAAAAGATCATATGAAACTAGACAAACCATAAATTAATCCACGTGAACAAACAATTTTTTAATTAAAATCTACTTTTAAAAAAATAAAACTTAAACTTACTAATTCCGTTTGGAATTCTTCCCTTGGCATATATTGGAATATTAGTTGTAAACAAACAATGACAACTGCTAAACTATAGGGATACGTAGGAATATTAACCCCTTAATAATAGGAATGTAATCTGTATATATACGTGCATGAGTTGTTAATGAAGAGGACAAGAAATTCAATTCTGAAATATATTCTTTTCATGGTATCAGAGCCACACAAATATGGCTAGGAATGGCAGCGATGATGGGCTGTCGAAGAGCGCAACATCACCATATTTTCTCTCGGCCAACGACAATCCAGGGAACATCATCACCCAAGTTCAATTGAAGGGTGACAATTATGATGAATGGGCACGAGCAATGAGAACGGCGTTGCGGGCCAAGAAAAAATTTGGCTTCATCGATGGTTCCGTGATACAGCCTTTGGATGATTCTATGACACAGGAAGATTGGTGGACAGTTAACTCCATGCTGATATCATGGATCTTGAACACAATTGAACCAACTTTGCGCTCGACTATAACTTACAGGGAAGTTGCAAAGGAACTTTGGGATGATATCAAGGAACGGTTCTCGGCAGGAAATGGACCACGTGTTCATCAGCTTAAATCTGAGTTGGCTGAATGTAAACAGCGAGGCATAACTGTTATGAGTTACTATGGCAAATTAAAGATGATCTGGGAGGAATTGGGAAACTATGAGCAATACCCGACGTGCCGATGTGGAGGATGCGCATGCAACATTGGCGGAATTAGATAAGAGACGTGAAGAGGAAAGGCTACATTCGGGCTTGGATGACTAACTTACGGGACGGTGCGCCCAATATCTTGAAAGAACCATTGCCAAACTTGAATCGAGCATATGCTATGATTATCCAAGAAGAGCGAGTTTGTAGTATAACCCGCGGGAAGGAACAACAAATCGAGGCCATGGCTTTTGCAGTTCAAACAGCAACAAACTTGAAAGGACGGACCGAGAGCAAGGACAAAACCGTGTTGCTAAATTGCAAGAGAACGACGCAGAATCATGTTTTTAATTGGGTACCCCGATTGGTGGGGGGACCTCGAGGAGGAGGTGGACGGGAAAGCCGTGGATTAAGGAGATGGCTCACGATCTGAGGAGAAGAGGGGTGGACAAATTCGGGCCAACGTAGCGCAGGTAACAACACAGGGAAG
This sequence comes from Citrus cavaleriei, assembly GCA_030448925.1. Lineage (NCBI taxonomy): Eukaryota > Viridiplantae > Streptophyta > Magnoliopsida > Sapindales > Rutaceae > Citrus > Citrus cavaleriei. Next base: position 70,781 of record JAUJEN010000349.1, on the reverse strand, counting down.
CACGGCTCAAGGACAGAGAGTCGAAGCAGACAAAAGTGGATTGAATGGACTAAGCAACGAACAATGGAATTTATTGCTTAATCTATTAAATGGGCAAAAAGAAGGGAATCAAGGAAGATTGAACGGTAAGCATAAAATAATGGAATGGATAATTGACAGCGGGGCCTCTCATCATATGACAGGAAGCCTTAAGTCGATGAGTGATGTGAAGAAAATCCTCTCATGTCCTGTTGGGCTACCAGATGGGAAGGAAACAATAGCAGAGAAAGAAGGAACCATAGTTTTGGATAAACATCTAAAACTAAATAATGTGTTATATGTGCCTAATTTGAAGTGTAACTTAATTTCAGTAGCACAGTTGATTAAGGAGTCGAATTGTATAGTCCAGTTCACTAATAAATTTTGTGTTATACAGGACCACAATTCGAGGATGCTGATTGGTGCGGGTGAGCAGCGCGAGGGGCTCTACTACTTTCGGAGCTTAACATCAGTCAAAGTTATGAAAGTAACAGAAAACGACTCAGTAGATCTTTGGCATCAAAGGTTGGGCCATCCTTCCAACAAGGTCATTAGGTTATTACCCATCGTTAATAGAAATAATAATAAGTGCACTGATGAATGTGAAGTCTGTGTCCGAGCAAAACATTGTCGAGAAGAGTTTGTATCAAGTGATAATAAGGCATCTAATATTTTTGAGAAGATTCATTATGATTTATGGGGTCCTTATAGAACTCCAACTTTTTGCGGTGCATATTATTTTTTGACTATTGTTGATTATGGATTTATTTATTAAATAATAAAAGCGAGGTGGCACGAACGATTCGGAATTTCTTTGCTATGGTTCATAGACAATTTAATAGACATGTGAAAATAAGTGCGTAGTGATAATGGAACCGAAGTTCACCTTGGATGGTTATTTTGTGGAGAAAGGTGTAATACATCAAACCTCGTGCGTTGGGACCCCTCAACAAAATGGGAGAGTAGAACGGAAACATCGTCATATACTCAATGTAGCACGGGCACTGCGTTTCCAAGCAAATTTGCCCATTGAATTTTGGGGAGAGTGTATATTGTTGCATACTTAATCAATCGAACTCCATCCGACTTGTTACGGAAAACACCTTATGAAATATTATTTGGTGAAACCCTTATAAAAATATCCGAGTGTTTGGATGTTTGGCTTATGCTCATAATCAAAGGCATGGAGGAGATAAATTTGCCAACAAGTAGAAATGCATTTTTATTGGGTATCCTATGGAAAGAAAGGTGGAGCTTGTATGATCTAAACTCGGTGAGCTCTTTGTCTCGGATGTTGTATTCAAAGAACACGTGTTTCCTTATGTGAACAAGGCACTAGTGAGCAAGGCAAAACGAAAAATAATGAGTTAGATAAGCTTGGTTGTCGAAGAGGAAATTATGAGTGAGTGAAAACTGGACATGGAGCACCACTCTGGGATGCCAAACCAAGAGGATCAAGAAGGTATAAGGATATAGATTATGGGCAATCTCTGAAACACCTATATATGATGAACAAGATCAAGGAATATCGTAAGGGGTGCCAATGAGACTATGGACGATGAGCAATCAAATTAGGCGTGTTAGTAACAACAATCCACCAGATTGCGAGATTATGTCTTACACACAGTACAACGGTTGAGCTCCTCCTCGAGCCCCTCTGCACGCTCACTTGGCCATACGCATTCCTCAGGTAGTCCTTATCCGATAACACATTATGTGAACTATGATAAGTTTTCATTACGACATCGTGCTTTCTTGGCGGCTGTCACTGCAGGTGCTGAGCCCAGTTCTTTTACTGAAGCAGTCAAAGATGAAAAATGGAGAGATGCAATGAAGAAAGAGATACAAGCACTGGAAGATAATGAGTCATGGACCGTAGAATCCTTACCACCAGGAAAACGAGCTATAAATTGTAAATGGGTATACAAGATTAAATATAATGCTGATGGAACCATTGAGCGCTATAAGGCTCGATTGGTAATTCTCGGGAACAAGCAAGTTGCAGGGATTGACTACAATGAGACGTTTGCTCCAGTGGCAAAAATGGTTACAGTTCGAGCTCTTGTTTTCATTCAGAAGAGGTGTACATGCGTATGCCTCCTGGTTTTCATTCAGAGAACCCATGGATGGTATGTCATTTGAAGAAGTCTTTGTATGGTTTACGACAAGCTCCCCGATGTTGGTTTGCGAAATTGGTTACTGCTCTGAAGAGTTATGGTTTCGAACAATCATACCTCTCTTTTTACTTTGAGCGCAAGGTACAAATCAATGTCCTTGTATATGTTGATGACATTGTTGTGACAGTAATGATCATGACCATTAAAGTTTTCAAGGAATATTTGAGCAAATGTTTTCATATGAGGATTTAGGAATGTTGAAATATTTCTGAATCGTAGCTTCAAGTCCTAGAATTTTCTTGTGCCAACGTAAATATGCTGGATATTATCTCTGAGGTTGGTTTACTCGGAGCTAAACCTGCATCTTTTCCGCTAGAGCACAACCATAATTTGGCTTTGGCCGATGGCGTTTTCTTATCTAAACCTGAGAGTTACAGACGTTTGGTGGGCCGACTTATTTATCTCTCTGTTACACGTCCCGAAAGTTATCTTAGCATGTGTTGGCACAATTCATGACCACGAAGAACATTGCTTCTGCGTTACTTGAAAGGGAATCTGGTCAAGGAATAATGCTAAGCTCGTGACCTGCAACTATCACTTGGTGTGACTCAGATTGGGCAAGTTGTCCATTAACTCGTTTTTAACCTGGATGGTTCATTCTTACTCGGAACTCACCCTCTTCGAAGAAAGCAACATCTCTCTCATTGAGGCGAATATCGATCTATGGCAGCAACCACTTGCGAATTAAAATGGTTAAAAGAGCTACTTTTGACTCTTGTGGAGCATCCAAATCCAATGAAGCTATCTGACAATCAGCTTTACACATTGCAAATCCGGTGTTTCATGAGGACCAAACATATTGAGATAGATCATTTTGTTCGTGATGAGGTTCGCTGGTAACATTCAACCAACTTATGTCTCGACCCATGCATTTGATATATTTACGAAGGCATTGGGTAGACAACGGTTTGAGTTTTTCCTTCGCAAGTTGGGCATTCAAGACTTGCATGCTCCAACTTGAGGGGGGGTATTGGAATATTAGTTGTAAACAAACAATGACAACTGCTAAACTATAGGGATACGTAGGAATATTAACCCCTTAATAATAGGAATGTAATCTGTATATATACGTGCATGAGTTGTTAATGAAGAGGACAAGAAATTCAATTATGAAATATATTCTTTTCAGCATATCTTCTTTCTCCATCAATGCAATATTAACTACTTTTTCTTTTCCAGATTCTTCCGTTTGTACTTTTTCTTCATCCATCATTGCAATATTGACTTCTTTTTTTATTTGAACTGTTAGGAAAGAGTTTAAGAACATAAAAACTCCTGCGTTTATGCGGTATAACAAGTTTAACCTATAAACTGTAATAGATAATAATTTAACTAATAATTAATTATTTATTTATTTTAGTCATTTTATTTAAGGATAATATTGTAATTATAAAAAATCTATTAAGTGGGGGTGGTTTTATACAAAAGGTGGAGGGGGGGGGGGGGAATCGGAATATGGCCACCCTTACTAATATTGTTGTTTCAAATTTATTAAAGTTGAAAAAAAGAAATAAAACTCCTAATATTTCAAATCCATCGACATATAGTATTTCCATTGCCATATGTGCCCTGAAATGGGCCAAACAACTTTTTTTCGCCTCAAGACCGTTAAATCTTTCTTTGATTTCGTAAAATAAACTTATATGGTGAATTAATTGTATATCTCACTATCCAATAGATGAATATCATATAATTTGGAATAGATTTTGAAAATAAAAATTTAGGATGTGTAACATTACTCTCTCTTTACATTGTGCTCAATGAAAAATTCGACTTGTCATTTTGTGCAAACTTTATTCATGTTCTTTTTTTTTAATAAACTAAAATAAAATGGGATATGACTAGGTAATGGGACTTTCGATGGAATCCAGTACATTACTAGATCATTGTTTAATTTTTCATTATACACACATTCCTATATTTTTCAAGACTGATTTTATAAATCATCTGTGTGTCTCACGATTGAAACTGCAAACGAAGACGTTGATATGTCATCGTCCGAAAATTTATAAGATTTTATTGATTTCAGTGACACTGGATCTTGGATTTTGGCGCAGGTCTTTGAGCAAGATTCAACACAGCTTACCAATTTCTCCTCACCTGACAAAAGGATAAAGCAAAAAAAAAAAAAAAAAGGACTGTTAACCACTTGAACCAAAAACTAAACCTATAAATGATAAGAAGGTTTGAAATTAATGGAGGCAAGTGATAATTAATTAAGAATATGATTTAGATACCAATTTTCTCTTTGGTGTCGATTTTGGCACATGAGGAAGATACGCAATCGAGGTTGCAGAAATGCTGGGCGTGAGTGGGAGTGTTAAAAGAAGCTGAGACCGGAGGCTTGCATTTGATTATGCACCGATGGACTCATCCACTTATATCTTTGCCAGGATCTGGCCTGCAACTTGAAACACAATCTTCGGCACAAGTTGCTGAAGAGTGCCCAACAGTAAGCCCTAACACCAGAGAAATCATCAAAAAGATTTGAAAAGTGCTCATCTTCTCCATTTTCTTTTCTTTTTCTATATGCAAAGAAAAGATTTGTTAACCTAAGGTCAATACAAATTAAGCTATATAGATAATTAATCTTAATTGCTATAAATGCACGTGTATCATAAGATAATGAAAATAATAAGTATGAGTAGTATTGCACATCTCAAATTTTTATCTCAAATCATGTGGTATTCATCAATTAGATGGTGAGATAATACAATTAATTCACTTTGATATTATAAAGAATTATTAAAAATAACACATCACATGCTACATCATTTGAAAGATATGATATAATTTCTTGTTAGGAAATATGACTAATTTTCAATAAGGATTTCCTAGGATATTTTCCTTTTTGTAGGATTCTTATTTAAAGAATAAAGATTTCCTAAGATATCTTCTTTTTATGTAAGATTCCTATTTAAAGAATAAGTAATTTTTCTTTTGGAACTTAACTTATTCAAGGAGGAATATTACTAGTATAAGAAAAGATTACTTCTCCTACAGGAAATAATTACTGCATATAGGGAGGTTCGATTCACTTATTTACATAACACAACAATCAGTTCTCTACAAGTAGCCAATTTTTATTGTGAGAGAAACAACATATCTATTAGAGTGATTGTAACAATTTTTCACATAGTAGATTTTTCTCTCGTCTTCCTTGGCGGCCTTGGTTTTTCTTCATTATTGGAGTTTTCCATGTAAATTCTCGTGGTTTTATATCTTCATCTATTTTTTTTTTTTTGTTATTTGTTTGATATATGTTGCTTGCGGGATATTGGGCGGGAAATTACCTGACATTCCTAAATTCTTAAAATATTTAGAAAACCTTGTTATTTATTCTTCTAAAATGTATGACATGACAAATTCCAAACTGATTTTTCAGCCGCCTATTTTGTTATTATTCAGGTTTTGGGTGATTAACTTAAAAAAAAGGTTTGAGGCAATTAAGTAACTCGTGATACATAGTTAATTATTTGTAACACAATAATTTACGTCACAATTATTTTTGAATAAATATGAGTGTTCGATGTATATCGGTATATGTTAGTGTTTAATGTATATTTTAGTGTTTAAATATCCGTGACCTATGTTATTTTTCTAAAATTAAAATTCTACGAATTAACTTAAAGAAGGTAAATTAAACCGATAGGTCCGCCCTTTGGTTAATTTAACCACAATATTATCAAGTGAATTGAAATTAGTGAGCTGTCAAACACCAAATATATTGATCCGCGTAAATGGAAATTACATATTACATTTGACTAATATATCAAAAAAGAGTGATGATACAGTCACAAACTCTTTTACAAACTTATTTTGTACAAACTGATGTGATATTAATTTATTGGTTGAATGAAAATATAAAATAATATAAATAAATCATGTGGGCCAAGAGATATTTAATTCAACTAATGAATTAACACATTAGTTTGTACAAATAAATTTATATAAGAGTTTGTGGCTATATCATTACTCATAAAAAAATAGTCATACACCTACTACCTTCCTTTTTAGTTATCATAAAAAATTCGAATTTGGATTTCATGCTGATTTTTCTTTTTGTGCTTATCTTTTAAAATTATTTTGGCACATCTGTTTATCTAGTAGTGTAAAACAAAACACTTAATTATTATCAAATAATTGAGGGGATAATTTGATAAATAGATTTTAGGGAAATATCATTTTTCATCCTTACTCTTTAAACAATAGCTTATTTCATTCTTAATTTTCAATCAATAGCCCAAAATACCCTTATGTGAATTTACATTAGTTTATTCTATAACTCATTGAGGGAAAAATAAGATTTTTAGTTAAATGAATGACAAATCGTTTTAAAATAAAAATCTCAAGAACAATTAAATAATATTTGACTAACATATATATTGCATATTCAGTGTTTAGTTTTATTAGACACATACAGACACACACATATTCACGCATATGTGTGTTCACTAAATTCTTTTTAAGAAAGTCAACTAAATTTTTGAAATAATAATAATAATAATAATAATAATAATAATAATAATAATTATTATTATTATTATTATTATTATTATTTTTCAATCAGGAATCACTGTCTATATTAAAGTTAAGGATATAAGTTAAAAGATTAAAAAGACACTCTAATGCAGTCTATATTATTTATAGTATTTTTACATATGTGTTTTTATGTCTTTAGTGTGTATTTTTTTAAGTAAATGAAGGAGTTTGTGTTTTATTTTTGGTAGAATAATAGTATTGATTGATTATTTATTTATTTATCTTGACCATATTAAATTTGAGGGTAAGTTAAAGGATTAAAAAGAAAACTCACTTTAGTTCCTATAAAATTTATTTTTTTTATTTGTCCTAAATATATATTTTACGTATTATTTAGTGTTATTATTGTTTATTTATTAAGGTATCTTTAAAACCTAAACTTTATGCAAAAAGACAAATGTTTTTTAATTTTGTTGGAGAGTTCATTTTAAAATAATTTATCATTATTTGGAAATCTTATTTTACCCTCAATGAATTATATGGTATACTCATACTAAATTAATGAAAGGATGTTTTAGGTTATTATTTAAAAAATAAGGATGAAATAAGCTATTACTTAAATAGTAAAAATGAAATAGACTATTGCATCAAAATTTTTGGGTGAAAAAGGACATTTTCCCTGGATTTTATTCCTTTAAAACGCGAGTTGGTGTAAGAACGATAAAAGAAAGTTTTATCCGGACGTGTTATGATGTGGAATTGCTGGGTTTTGAGTTTGCATTTGTATCATGCTCTCCATATTTTTTTAAATTAAATGAAAAATGATCCTTTTTCAATGAATGCTCAACTATGATCCTTATATCCGTACGTAAACACGAACTGTAAACAAAGATGTAAAAGCCAAAAAATTCACTAGACTTGTTATTACTCGTGTACACGACAATAATCACAAATTTAACGACCAGTCTTCTTAGATATATATTGGTGCAAATCAAGGTTCCATACTGTGGCATTTCGTTTTTTCTTCACCTGACAGTATTAAACAAGGAAATTGTTATACACCCCCATTAAAAAAAAAAAACTTGAACTATTGGACCCGACATTAATATTGAAGGCAATTTAGTTACAAGCTAGTTTATGGGTTGTTGTGACTTCGGCGGTGTCATGAGGCGCTGTACTCGCCGGAGGCGTGCATCCTCTTAAGCACTGTCTCACACATCCATTTTAAATCTTTGCCCCGGCCGCCTGCAAAGCAATTTCGAAGGCAGTGTACGGAGCACATGGCTGAAGAAGGCGCAAAAAGAAGACCCACCACCAGAGAAATCAGTATATGTGATACGAATTTATATATCAAATTGGATCCATCAGAGGGGGCGCGAGTGGAAGAGCTCAACCGAGAACCCACAGTCAATCAACCCAGGGAGGAAGTTCACCATGAGCCAGTGCAAGAGAATCAACGGCCCAAACGAAACAAGAAACTTCCAGACTGGCTAAGAGACTACGTCGTTTAGGATGAACCGTGGAAGTATTGTGATTGGCTGCGTTTGTTTTGGATTCTTTTCTGTCATTTTCTATTGCGTTGTCAAAAGTGGTTATTTTCGATTGTTTGTTATATATTGCTGAATTTTGTCATTTTGTAAAGGCATGAAATGAATGGACCAATTTTCTTCCTCTCTGTGACTCTTCTTCTTTTCTTCTTTCTCATTTCTCAACTTCCAGTTCTTTCCTCTGGAGCAAACACTCGCTCGAAGTAGTGATAATTTTGATATTGCTCAGTTTCACGAATTAAGAGCGTATCACTGGTGCTTTCATTGATCATGGCAAATTCTGAAATTCTTTCTGCTTTACAGACCCTTCAAGCAACTTTTGACGCCAAACTTGATGGGCAGCAACTGTCCATCCATCAAACAATCCAACAATTCATGACATCAGTTGACTCTCGTTTTGAGGAGTTACGTACAGAAATTCATGGGTCTTCCAACAAACCAGTTGGTTCCTCCAACCCTTCACACCCTTCATCTTCTAAATATGATGGCGTTCTTACTGGTTCTGAAGTTTCTCCAGTACTTCGTTCCATGAAAATGGATGTGCCCAAATTCGATGGGTCTGACCCCAATGGATGGATTTTTTGAATAGAAGAATTTTTTGACTTCCATGACACAACTGAGATCCTCCGCCTACGGATTGTCTCTTTTCATATGGAGGGTCGCGCGGCCGCGTGGTATCAATGGATGAAGAACAATCACATGCTCACTACTTGGCAAGAATTTTTAGCTAACTTGCGCTATCGTTTTGGTGCTTCTTTGTATGAAGATCCCCAAGGTGATTTGTCCAAATTGAGCCAAACTACCACGGTTGCCGATTTCCAGTCAGCCTTTGAAGACTTAATGAACAAGGTCACTGGAATTTCTGAACCTCTTTTGATTAGTTTTTTCATCACTGGTCTGAAACCCAACATTCGACGGGATTTGCTTTTCTCTAGACCGTCTTCACTGATGGAAACTTTTGCCTTAGCTCATGCTTTTGAGGCCAAATATGACGGAAGTGAAACAGAGCTCACGCTCATGGCCTAAATGGCAGCAACCATATTCCATTTCACCTGGTTTCCAAACACAGCCCAAACCCATTTATCCATCATTATCACCTGCAACTGTTACTACAACCATCACCCCCGCATCATCTTCGACTTTTCCCTCACAAACCCACAATACCAATAAACCAAACACTTTACCTGCATTGTTACCGACACCAACATTACCAATTCGCCGTTTGTCTCCGGCCAAACTTCGCGACAAACGCGAGAAGGGTTTATGTTACAATTGTGACAAAAAATACAGCAGCAATCATCGTTGTCGCAGTAAATTTCTATTTCTCATGGGCACTGATGATGAGGAATTGGAACCTAAAGATAACGAGGAACCATCAGAATTGGTAGATGATGGTCTTATCGGGGACATCTCTAGCTTAAATGCTCTAGCAGGGCAGGCCAATCCTCGCTCTCTTCGTTTAATTGGAGAAATTGATTCGCACACCTTTCAAGTGCTGATTGATAGTGGCAGCACTCACAATTTCATAAAACCAGCGTTAGCGGAACGATTGAGGTTAGCCATTCATCCCACTACCAATTTCCGAGTGTATATTGGCAACGGTGACTTCCTGGTGTATAAACAATTTTTTCCTCAAGTGAACTTAACAATGCAAGGCACGACTTTTATGGTGGACCTCTTCATTTTGCCAATTGAGGGCACAGATGTGGTCCTTGGCATTCAATGGCTATAGAAATTGGGCAAAGTGTCCCATGACTACTCTGCCCTTACCATGGAGTTTTCTTTAAATGGGCAACCAGTGATGCTTCGTGGTGACTTGTCTTTTAATACTTTGATCGCTTATAATCAATTGCAGGCATTGGTTCAAAGTGATATCGTGACCAGCCTTTGTGCCTTACAACCAGTGCCCGCCATCGACGCTTTGCCTTCATTTTCCATCACAGACACTTCCTCACTTGAATTTCCTTCTTCCCTTCCCTTCTCAACCTTTTACAGCAATACAAACACCTATTTCTCCAACCTTCTAGCCTACCACCACACAGAACTATTGACCACAAAATCCATTTATTACCCAACACAGCTCCCATCAATGTTCGTCCATACCGCTACCCACACTTTCAGAAATCTGAAATGGAAACACTGATTAGGGAAATGTCAGAGCAGGGCATAATCCGACCGAGCCAAAGCCCTTTTTCTTCCCCGGTTCTCTTGGTTAAAAAAAAAAGATGGTACCTATCGGTTTTGTGTTGACTATCGTGCATTAAATGCGGTAACCATCAAAGACAAGTTTCCTATACCAACAATCGATGAGCTGTTTGGTGAACTCGGGGGCGCCACCATTTTTAGCAAATTGGACTTGCGCGTGGATACCATCAAATTCGTGTCCACAACCGAGACATATACAAAACGACATTTCGAACACATGAGGGCCATTATGAGTTTCTAGTCATGCCGTTTGGGTTGACAAATGCCCCCTCCACTTTTCAAGCCACAATGAATCAGATTTTTACAGCTCATCTCCGGAAATTTGTGATCGTTTTTTTTTATGATATCTTGGTTTATAGCTCCTCCATGGCCGATCATTTGCTTCATCTTGAGAAAGTATTAGCTTGTTTACATCTTCATCAATTTTTTATTAAATTATCCAAATGTTTGTTTTGCCAGGCCACTATTGAGTATCTAGGCCATATTGTTTCAGCCTCGGGAGTACAAGCCGACCCCCAAAAGCTTGATGCCATGCTTAACTGGCCAATTCCACGTTCTATCAAACAGTTGAGGGGTTTTCTTGGTCTCACTGGCTATTATAGGTGATTCATCCGTGGTTATGCTTCCTTGGCAGCCCCACTCACTGATTTGCTGCGTAAGGATGCCTTTCAATGGAATTTGACAGCCATGGATGCCTTTGAAGCTCTTAAACAAGCAATGGTGCAAGCTCCGGTCCTTAAGTTGCCGAATTTTGCTTCTGAATTCGTCATTAAGACCGACGCTTCTAATGTGGGCATAGGAGCAGTACTTACACAACATGGGCACCCGATTGCATATTTCAGCAAGAAGTTGGGTCCTAAATTGCGAGCTTCTTCCACTTACATCAAGGAGTTGCATGCAATTGTGGAAGCTGTGTCTAAGTGGCGGCAGTATTTGTTAGGCTGATTCTTTGTTATTTGCATGGATCATAAGAGTATCAAAGAACTCCTTCAACAAGTGATTCAAACACCAGATCAGCAAGTTTATCTTCGCAAATTATTGGGTTTCCAATTCCGAATTGATTACAGACCAGGTTGTACCAATAACGCTGCTGATGCCCTATCCCGTGTCCATGAAACAGCTCCTGAGGATAACATCAATATCTCCCCCACTTGCCTTTCTTTCAACAGCCACCCTTCATTTGAATTGCTGCAGTCACTACTTAATGAGAATACCACATTACCTGATTTAATATCACTTCACCAGCAACTTTTACAAGGCAAACTGTCAGCTGACTTCTCAGTTCAAAACGGATTTCTTCTCCACCGTCAGCGTTATTACATTAGTCCTACCTCCTCTTTAAAGGCCGTACTGTTGCAAGAATTTCATTCTATGCCACTGGCAAGTCATGTGGGTGTCACTAGAACCTTAATCAGATTATCTTCAACATTCTATTGGCCCAAGATGCGTCATGATGTGGAAAGGTTTATTCGAGAGTGTTTAATATGCCAGCAAACTAAGTATTCAACTCAAGCCCCTGCTGGTCTTCTTCAACCATTGCCGATACCTAATATGGTTTGGGATGAGGTCACAATGGATTTCGTTACATGTCTTCCGTTATCACAAAGTTTCTCGGTCATATTGGTTGTTGTTGATCGTCTTACAAAATTTGCCCATTTTGGTCTATTACCCTGCCAATTTACTGCCCTCAAGACAGCTGAACTCTTTGTGGACATGGTCATTAAAATACATGATTTTCCAAGTTCAATTATATCTGATCGAGACCCAGTGTTCTTGAGCAATTTTTGGAAACAATTATTCCTCTTAAGTGGCACAACTCTTCGTCATAGTACGGCATACCACCCTCAAACGGATGGTCAAACAGAAGTGGTGAATCGAGGATTGGAGCAATATTTACGAGCTTTCACTCAAGACAAACCAAGGAAGTGGGTTTCCTTACTGAGTTGGGCAGAATTTAGTTATAACTCTCATTTCCATAGTGGCTTGAAGATGTCTCCCTATCAAGCTTTATTTGGCCGATTGCCTCCAATTATTCCTCATTATGCTAAGGGCTCTACTTCAATCCAAGCTTTGGAGGACTTTCTCCTTGAACGTAATACTCTTCTCCAATCTTTAAAAGCTAATTTGAGGCAAGCACAACATCGAATGGCTCAGAAAGCTAATGCCCATCGCCATGAAGCTCACTTTGCAGTAGGGGATAAAGTGCTGGTTAAATTACAGCCATATCGACAGACCACTATAGCTCTCGCGCCTGTCAGAAGTTGGCCAAGCGATACTATGGGCCATTTACTGTACTTGCTAGAGTGGGTTCTATAGCTTACAAATTGGAGCTACCTAGTACTTCCAAAATCCACTCGGTATTTCACATCTCTGTCCTTAAGCCTTATCATGGCAACGATCCTGTTATTTCACATCCTTTACCGGAGTTGAGTGTGGATAACCAGCCTCTTTTGCTACCAGCTGCCATTTGTGCTGCCCGAATAGTGTTGCAACAGGGGAAGCCAACGCCTCAAGTGTTAGTTCAATGGACCAACAGTTCACCGGAGAATTCATCTTGGGAAAACTTTGACGTCTTTTGTAAGCTCTATCCATCATTTTACCTTGAGGACAAGGTGCGTTTTCGAGATGGAGGGAATGATACGAATTTATATATCAAATTGGATCCATCAGAGGGGGCGCGAGTGGAAGAGCTCAACTGAGAACCCACAGTCAATCAACCCAGAGAGGAAGTTCACCATGAGCCAGTGCAAGAGAATCAACGGCCCAAACGAAACAAGAAACTTTTAGACTGGCTAAGAGACTACGTCGTTTAGGATGAACCGTGGAAGTATTGTGATTGGCTGCGTTTGTTTTGGATTCTTTTCTGTCATTTTCTGTTGCGTTGTCAAAAGTGGTTATTTTCGATTGTTTGTTATATATTGCTGAATTTTGTCATTTTGTAAAGGCATGAAATGAATGGACCAATTTTCTTCCTCTCTGTGACTCTTCTTCTTTTGTTCTTTCTCGTTTCTCAACTTCCAGTTCTTTCCTCTGGAGCAAACACTTACTCGAAGTAGTGATAGTTTTGATATTGCTCGATTTCACAAATTAAGAGCGTATCAATATGTCAAAGAAATGTGAATAGCAACTGGTCACGTAATGCTGTATGTAGATTAGTGTGTTAGGAAATTGGTGGGTGAAGTAAACACGCAGTTAAAATGAAATTGGAAGAAAAATAAAGAACAAGTACAAAGAGGACACCAAGAATTACGTGGTTCGGTTTTTAGCCTACGTCCATGGGCGAAAAACAGAAGGAAAATATTTTACTAGTGAAAAAGAGTTATAAGTATTGTGGTATTTTAGCTCACTACCCAAAATTCCAATTCACCCAAACTCTCAAAATACTAATTACTCAAGAGTTTATTAAACTCTTAAATACTCTCAACTCTCTAAGGAAGGAAATGCTTCTCTCTCGATAGAATGAATGAGCTCTCTCTTAGCATGCCTATTTATAGTAAAAACAATGGCCAAAAGTCAGCAATTAAATCCCAAAAATCAAACACTATGGCCAAGAAATTCAACAATCATATCACCACCAGCTAAGCACCGAATTTGGTGCTTGAAATGTCAAAAAAGGATGTGGAATTCTTGCTCTTCTAGAAAGAGCAGCCCACCTCATTTGACATAGTGGAACAAGCTTTGACAGCCGGAATTTTTATATAAACGGGAATTTGAAATGATAAGTTTGTTGTGCACCAAAGAAAGTAATAGTGATTAATTTTTATTAGAAACTAAGAAAATTCATTAACCATGAGAGATAGATATTGTATCGTATGATACTTCATTTGAAATAATTGTAGATAACATTAACCATATTTTTCATTTAAGAAATAATCATAGAATTTATTTTAAAAGATTGAACTGTTTGAAATAATTGTAGATAACATTAACCATATTTTTCATTTAAGAAATAATCATAGAATTTATTTTAAAAGATTGAACTGAATATTTCTGATATATATATATATATATATATATATATATATATATATATATATATATATATTGCCTCCGCACGTGAGGGAAGAAAATAAAGGAAAAATTATCAAGACTACAGTTTACAACTTCGGGCAGACAAAATAATGTACTTGACCATGAAATGTTGCTGGCCGGGATCAATATAAGGATCTTTTGTGTATATTTGAATCAAAGTTTCCACCCCACATTTCTAAGGCAGGGATGCTGTTAGAAATTTAGTTTATATGACGCAATTTAAAAAAAAAAAATACAAAAGCTATATCTTCATTTTTATCCCGACTTGAGCAGTTGAGCTAATATACTAGATTAATAATCTCATTAAATACATAAGATAATAAAATTTACTCAAATCCTTGATGGCCCAATGAAAACATAAATTGATAATTGGTCAGATACCAAAAAAAAAAAAAATTTATTACAAAAAAAAAAATTAAATAACTAAAAATAAAACTAATGACCAATTTATTTATAGAGTTTATCTTTTATGTACTTAAACATTTGAAATACTTTATCTTCTAGGGCATTAATTTGAAAAGTACGTATATCAATTTTATATCTATTTATAATATAAATTTACATTAATTTTAGTGCTTCTATATACATGTTCTTACATGATAGCTTTTGAAATTCATACGCGAATCTTAGTTAAAGGAATAGTAATACAAGTAATTAAAATATAAAACTCTTCTTAAATTAACAAATATTCATTTACTGATAAATTAATAAATCATTCATTAATCAATATATGATATTTTCTCTTAGTCTCAACAATATTATTTCGTAGAGGTTAACTATATACCCTCACCGTATGAAAGGAGCAAATTACTGAAGTCAAGGGGGTAGATCATTGAGGATTAAAGGGGTAAGACTTAAATATATAATATTAAAAATTTATCCTTTTGAATAAAATAAATAATATTAATTAAAAATTATTTTTTTAAGACTCACAACTGATTATTTATTTTATTTAATATTATTTATTTTTTTAAAGAATAAATATAATAATAAGTCTATAACTAAATAACATTAAATTAAACAAAACCTTAGGGGTAACCCCACTAAGCGTGTGTACTACCTCCGTCCTTGCTACAAACACAAACCAGTTGACTTTTCTCTCAGATTGAACAAGAGGTGAATTGCCATTACATACACGATTGATATAAATATTGTGCTGATGCGTGCTAGCCACACGTGAGGATTGGGGAAGTACTTTTAAGATCCACCTTTATGTGAAAATTGTAATCACATTACGCTCAATATGTCAGCGGTTTTAAAAGAACAGTTTAACGTTGCAAATAGCCTTATCCAAATATTTATAAAGCCACGGATCAAGACTACAAAAACGCCTAAAGTGAAAAAAAAAAAAAAAAGGAAGAGGCATAAGATTCAGTAAACTTTATTCATTCCAATAGCACATATTTATTTATCACATATTAATATGATAGCATATAGAGTTCTTGAGTGGTAAATGATAAAAATTATATCTTGGTGCATGTCTTTGAGCAGGAATCCACACAGCTTTCACCTTTCTTTTCCCCTAACAACATAAAGAAAACAAGCAAAAATTAGTGAGATATTGAGATTGAGATTGAGATTGAGATTGCAATTACTTTTGAGAAAGATGAGAGATTGAGTTTAAATAAATTACCAGGTTTCTCTTTGGTGTCCAGCTTGGTGCACTTTGAAGTAACACAGCCAAGCTTGCAGAAGGACTGGGGGTCTTTCATAGATTCTAAAGAGGTTCCTCCAAATGCGCACTGTTTCGCGCACTTAATGTGACATGCAGTAGGCTGCAGAATTCTGCCAAGTCCCCCTGTTACACAATCATAGAAGCAATCCTCGTAGCAATCCCAAGTATCATCAGCTGTAGACTGTCCAACGAGAAGCCCCAACATGATTGAAACCATTACAATGAACTTAAGAACTTGCTGTTTCTCCATTTTTCTTAATTTTTGAATTCTTCGCAAGAGAATATGTGATGAAAATAACATCCCGAGACGGGTTTATTATATAGGAATTGAACTGAAAGGATAAGATCGATATTAATTAATTGCTATGAAAATATCATTTATTTCTACAAGAAATCAGGAAGCTGTCGAACGACAAATTCTTCAAGAAATCAATATCCGAATCTTTCATAATTAATAACATACTCCGAATAGTACATAACAGTTTACTTGTTAGTCTTCTCGAGTGGTCTAGCTGATTTGGCATGTTCACGAATTTCGTTATTTCATGAAGACATATTTCATTGAGGGTGGAATGATCACGAATTTTAAGTTTAAATAAATTAATTAGGGATTGAGTAAAACTGAGGTTCATGATAATTAAAAAGAATTATTATTTTTAATTAATTTCACATTCTTGTCCTTGATATTTAAATTACTTCATGGGTATTATATGGTATTAAATAAAAATAAAAATAAAGTGTTTTATAACAATTGGAAGAAAGTATATATATTTTTATTTTTGGAAGAGTTAATGAAATAGATGAACACATCGAGTGCAATTTTTTTTAATATTTTAATTTCTTTCTTTTTCCTCATGATTTAATTATAGATGAATATTAAACACGTTTTTTATTTTCTTACCATAACCGTAATTATTGAGCTGTCATGCATATCCAATCCATCACCCATAAAAATAACCAGAAATGTGTTAATCTACACGGGAAAATATTAGATAATTGACTTGCCATTTACAAATTACACACTCATGTGAGTACCTAATCCACGTCTGTAACTGACAAGTCAAATAATGTACGGTCAAGGTTAATTCATTTATTTTTCTCTGTCAAATCCCAAAGCTCAGTCGTTTAATATACCTAAGTCAATCTTGTAAAGGACGGAGGATTAGAAGAAATGAATTAAATTGAATGTCCATTATAATTGGCTTATTGTTTGACGTGAATAGTTCATGAATTAAATTCACTTTTTCTTAATGGAAAAGCAAAGATATGTACAGACGAAGATTAATTCTTTCCCATCACAGTGATCACGAACTAAAAATTAAGTCTTCATAGTAGATGGTTATGAAGTTTTGGCACCTTGAAGGGTTTTGAAGGAGTCTAGAATATTTGTGCACTTATCAAAGCACTGTTGTCTGCATGGTACGGTATTTAGCTCAGGATCACATGTCTAGTCTATTTTTTGCTCTGCTGTTTGTTGACTGCACAAGAAAAAGTCCTAGCACCGAAGAGACCATCAAAACTATTGCAGCAGTTTGTTTCTCCATTTTCTTTTCGATTCAAAGCTGAATAGCAGCTACCTAATTTCTGAGAATGTTTAAATGGGACTTTTTCATTGTATGGTTTTTGGCAACTCAAGATTTTGGGTAGCATGTGTAGAGGAGCATACTATTTTTGCAAACTAAAGAATGTAGAAAGGTTTTGGGTTTGATGGAATTGGAAAATGACAACAAAGGCCAAAAATTGAAACTTACGTTAAATAAGTTAGGACTGCAGTAGCATTTTGTAAACAAAATCAGTCAGGTTCAGGGGTTAGCACAGGAGAATCATTGATTATACAAGTGATAAATTAATGAATGCCTGATTGATGAAAAATTCTTTAGAAAGTCACAAGAGCCCATTTTGCTTTGATTCCTCGCAGCTGGGCTGCCACAGCTCACTTGCTGGCCCTTTTTCTTTTTCTTTTTTCGGTTATTTTTTTTTTTTATAGTTGTTAATATATGATATAAATAAACAAAAATTTATTGTTTATCTTATACCTATAAATTTTCCTTTGCAACTAAACTTTTATCCCATAGCAGCTTGCTTAAAAGCTACTTCACATGAGGTATTTAAAATTTTTCTATCATGTGGCAGTTTATTATTGGGCAGCGAATACCATATCATTAGACCTTTTTCAAAAATGGTCACATGTACATTTTCTTGAACAATTATGCCAACATGAAATACAATACAATTGATTCAACGTTATAAAAAGGCATAACCATGTTTGTAAGAATCTACAAGAATAAGTAATATTACTAGTACTGCTTCATAAAATTGACTTGCCATTTCTCATAAAATTATTAATGAGTCATTAAAAGATTCATGAAAAAAAAAAATTTGAACCAAACCAAATAAGCACGGCTTTAGTCTTTGAGTAATTAAATTCAATGAGCTAGCTACCTACAGCATTTGTGCAACCACTAAATAATAATTCAATTGAAAAGACAACGTCAATAAAACAACCAGCATGGCGTTATTAAATCTTATATATATTAGAACGTTTATTCATTAGACTCCTTGGAAACGTAAAGAGTTAATTGCCATTGCTAGGACTTGCAACAAAGCCAGCGCCGGAGCATTAAGGGTGACAACTAAAAGTTGGCGGCGGCAAAGGAGTTGGTTTGCAGTGTTTGAAGAAGCACTTGGCGCACTTAGCACCGCAATAATAATGGCAAAAATAGGGAGCGACCTGATGGCTCACACAGAGACAATCAACGTAACAAGTCCCTGCACAACGCTGGTAACGCTTTAAAACGGCTGTGGATTGATCCGTTAGCGCACCCAAAATCACCAAGTAGAGGATGGCAAGGGACAAATTCTTTTTTTGGTCCATTTTCTTTCTCTCTCAATTTGCTCTTGAATATCTGCCTGTTTATTATCTATTTTAGGCCCAAGCTACAAAGAGGGTATTTATGTAGTGATTAGAGACTCTACGTACGTTATGGTAACAATAAAGTTTATGATAAGCATGAAAAAAAATTGTATTAATTAGGTAAGCTGAATCAAGCTTCCATAAATGACCTTCACTGACTAATACGAATAAATTAATATTCCAGCTCAGTCAAATTTCTTTTTGTGAAATTGCTGATTATACACATGCATGAATGTCATCAGTAAATTTGTTGGGCTCGAATACTAATCTAAAATTGCTTTTCTTAGATTGATAGATAATACATTGAACCATGAGCTTTAGAATAGTGTTTCCTGAAGTGAAATTTCTAGCCGGTTGTTGGTGCCCAGATTTTCTTGAAATCTTGCACTGGGTCTTTTCTTAACCGGCTAATTCTTTCTTTACTCTTGTAAGCAGGGTTTAAATCTTAGACCTCTTATTTTTAATATTAATGAATTACCAACTTAACTAACAGGTCTTTCCTTGATGTATCCTCTGTGTTTTTCAGATGCGTTGGGTCTTATCAAAATGAAGTTCCCATACTTGACCAGTTCCAGTTAATGAATGATTACATAAATTTTATCATTACGAAATTTCTAGATCTATTTTTCTGGTGGTGTTTTTGCATGAAGCCAAGGCAATATGGGCTGAAGCCTGAATATGATGACAAATTTGGGTGTGGGTCGTTTCGAAATTTTCTAGTAGGTATGTAGCACAATTTTCAAAATGGGCCTTTTAAATAATAATTATTTTATAAACTGAAAAAAAGGTTCTATTTATTACTCGAACAAAAATGTTTATATAGATTTCAATTTTCATTCATCTGCTAACTTTTTGGTATTTCAAAATTGATAATTAATCAAACTTTTTGTATTCCAAAATTTGATAACTTTCTTTTTAAAAAAAATTAAAGAATTTCTTGAGAGATCCATTTCGATATTAATAATTTTTATTCATTTTACTGAAACCATATTTGGTTTTCTTATTTCTTTCTTCCAATAAAATTTTGTTCCGAATTGCATGCTTAGAATTATGGTGGATTCTCAAATTACTATTCCCTTCTGATACCAACACGCAAATATAAAATAGAAGCATAGGAGTAGAACGACTTTTGTCAATTGGTTTTTCCATTCATCATATATCAAGTAAACACAAACTTTTCCAAATTCTAAGATGGCCATGGGCGGACCCAATTAAGACCCAGGAGGGGCTTAAGCCCCCCCGAGCCTTAAAATTTTTTTAAATTTAACCCGTAAAGCCCCTTCTAATTATTAAGTCCAATACTAATATATTAAATAATTTAGAATTTTCTCAACAAAAACAAAGTATTTTGGGCTTTAAATTAAACCCATTTAAATAATAAAAACTTTTTAATTTAATCAAATTCTAATTTAAAACTAACTTACAAAACTCATCGTTTTATATTAATAATAAAAAAAATTAAAGGAATAAAAAAACAAACCCCAAAATCATGAAACTGTGAATCACTAAATCACAAAGACTGGCCACCGCCACCAACGAACGTTTCCATTCCTGCTGCTAGTCTGCCACCAACTCGTTGTTATCTGTCGCCGCGATCGCTGAGCCTTTCATGATTTTGTGTTTCGTCCCTTGCTAGATCAACCATAGCCCATAGATTGAAACAGGTATTGCGCTCAAATGTTGTTTTGAAGTTTGATTAATGATTCTGGCCGAATGAATGTGCTGCATCTCTCTAACTTTGTTCATCAATTCTTATTCTAATAGCTATATACAAAATTCCAAAAGTAAAAGTTGATTTGTGAAAAGTAAGCAATTCTTTAATATTAAAATTGAAAGGGAAAGTGGTGGGATAGTGGGTGCTTTGTGAAATGATGAAAGTGGTGTATAATTTATTATATAAATTATAATTAAAATTTAAAAGCAATCACTTTGTTAATGCAATTAATTGAGCAATTGAAAAAGTAAAATTTACAATCATGTATATTTCCCGTAAGCTCATTGAGTGTGTTGTCAAATAATGTTTTTATAATATCAAATTTGTATTAAATTAATTATTCTTGTTCGTTATTTTGTTAGGATTTAGTCTTATTGTGAAATTTAATCTAATAATTAATAATTTTATTTGATTTGAAACAGGAAAAAATTTTTAAAAAGAAACCACAGCTCCCATCTCCTTTAGAGGGATGGAATTCTTTATTTGGTCAAGTTTCTACTTTCTGTAGCAAGCATGATATCGATGTTTTAGATATGGATGATTTATTTTTAATTCCAGGGCGATCACGCCGTAAAGCTAGAGAGATCACAAATTTACATCGGTATCGAGTTGAGTTATTTTATGTTGTCTTAGACATGCAACTTCAAGAGTTAAATAATCGTTTCAATGAGTCAAATACTGAGTTGCTTATTTGTTTGGCTTGTCTATGTCCAAATGATTTGTTTGCAGCTTTTGACAAGGAAAAATTACTGGGACTTGCTGAATTTTATCCTAAAGATTTTTCTGCAATAGATCTTATAGCACTTGAGATGCAACTTGATGTATACATTACGGATTTACGATCTAGTGCAGAATTTTCAAAATTGAAAGGGATTGGTGAACTTGCAAGGACAATGGTTAAGACTAAAAAGGACAAGGTGTACCCGTTAGTTTACCAATTGGTTACATTGACTTTAATTCTACCTATAGCTACTGCCACTGTAGAAAGAGTATTTTCAGCCATGAATTTTGTGAAGAATCAACTTCGAAACCGGATGGGTGATCAATGGCTGAATGATAACTTAGTTGTATACATAGAAAAATATGTATTGCTTGTATTGACAATGAAGATTTTATTCGACGTTTTCAAAATATGAAAACATGTCGAGAACAGTTGAAGAAGTTTTTAAAATGATCATGTCAATAAAATTGAATATTTTACTTATTATTTTTTCAGTTGGCTTTTATTATCTTGTTAAAATTTTTTTTGTCAATTTATATTAAGCCCCTTCTGAATTTATTTCCTGGGTCCGGCACTGAAGACGGGTGGAATTCTTTGCATATCTCCGAACAACCATCCACACAGCCTCCAACATTCTCTGCATCTAGAACAAGAATAAATGAAAAAGTAAATATAAGTCCAAATGAATAAGAAAAAGAGATTAATGGGTCCACAAAGAGAGAGAGAGTACTTACTAGGGTTTACAACATTGGAGCACAGAGAAATTACAACCAATATTGCAGAATAACTGGGGATTTGAATGACTCTCTAGTGGAGTGAGTGGTTGCGTTCAAGCAATCATGAAAACACTTGTTAACGCACCCTTGGGCAGGCTTTTTTGCAAAAACACATGGAAGAAGACAAGCTCTTCATCATTGGCTTTGTAATAACAATTCCAATTCTAGAATTAATTTTGCCCTAAAACCAATGCCAGCACAAAGCAAACGACCACAGTTGACCAAAACTTGGTCTCCATTTTTGTAATCTCTTTTGTCTGGGTAATAATAAGGAAATTAGACATGTGACGACCGAGTTAAGATTGTATTTCCTACACTTTTACATAGGATAAGGTTTGGTAATGGTTGGGGAATAATGATGCAATATTTACTTTTAGCTTTTGTTAACACATGCTATCTATGGAAATTGAAACAAATGTGGAAATTAATTGAAATAAATGAAAGGGATTTTCCAGAGAAGAAAACATAAAAAAGTAGGCTCTAAATATGGAAGGCATAATTTATATATTCTTTGTTAATAAGAATGGTCGAGAATATAACTCGGTGCTAAAGACCATTTGTTTACCTAATAAAAAAGATTAAATCTTCCTGCAAAAAAAAAAAAAATAGTTTAAATTTGTCAACGATGCCAGAGGTGAATCCAATAAATTTTAAAATACGAGAAAGAATGATTAATTTTGCCAAATAAATGGAAGCTTTGCAATGATCAATTTCGTCAAAAAAATGGAGATTTTGGTTATCATAAGTGATGATGTCATTTATCTTTGAATAATTTATTTTCATAAGCTATGAAATTACTTATTTAACTCTATGCTTTGACACAATTGATGAATGTCGTCAAAATAATAAATTCTTTTAAAATATCATTTGAAAAATGTATCATTACTCTTTTATCTAATTACACTCCTATTTAAATAAGATAATTTACATAAAAAATCTTTATAATTTTCTAAAAATTCATTTATGCAAGTAGTCAATAGGGGTAAAATGTGGGTCATCCAATCCATAGTAAAATATTTACAAGCTTTATTGTCTCTCCCTTACGATGACTCTCTTTGAACCAAAATCCTGATTCCGCATGCCATTGTCACTAGGAAGCCATACAATTGAGGTAATCCATATAATATAGTAGAACTCCACATTCAATTGTAAGAGTATATTGTGTATTATGTAAAATTGACGCTGGGAAATATATAGTACGTAGAACGATTTTCAGATAAATAGATTTTATACTTTCATTGATATATCAACAAGCATCCATTTATTGCTTGCGCTCAATTACAAAAGCATACCCAAAATATTTAACCAAACAATAACATGCATGCCCAACTAAACCCAAACTTTTCTTAATTAACGGATGGGTAAATTTTGTTGCATGTCCTGAACAACCATCCACACAGCTTCCAACATTTTCTGCTTCTGGAACAAAAATAATTGAAGAAGTAATTAAGTAGAGTCCAAATGAAAAGACAGAAATTGATGGATTTAATTACCAATAGAATACTTACAAGGGTTTACAATATTGGAGCACTAAGAGTAATCACAACCAAGGTTGCAGAATAATTGGGGATTTTCATGATTCTCTAGAGGAGTAGTTGCATTCAATCAATCATGGAAACACTTGGTAACGCACTCTTGAGCAGGCTTTTTTGTTATAATACATGGATTACGACAAACCTTTAAGCAATCGATAATTGGCTTTATAAATAAAAAAAAAAAAACCACCTGTAGATTGCCCTACAAGCATCCCCAGCACCAAGAAATAAACCACCACAGTTGGGCAAATCTTTCTTTGCTGCTTCATCTTTTTGATCTCTATTTTACTTGGTAATAAGGAAAGATACGTGAATGTGACGGCCGAATTGACTTTGTATTTCCAACTCTTTTGTATGGGCCAAGGCTGGTAAGAGTTGAGGACTAATGATGGAATACATATGTGTTATTTTAATTAATTTGAGCTGTATATGGAAATTAAATTAAGTTTGAGATTAATTGAAATAATTGATTTTGCGAAAGAAGAAAACACAATTAGCAGGCTCTAATATGGGGCATTATTATTGTACTCTGGTTTTTGTTTTTTGTCCTTGAGCATACAACTTAGCTACAATGAGATGTAATAAAGTGGGGTAGCTACGTGGGGCCCATATAAATGTGCCCCACCTCCGGCCAAATGTACCCTTAATAGTTGAAACTTGAAAGCAGTAGGGGAAAAAATTACTCTTGTACGGCAAAATTAAATTCAGATTTGTAATTATAAAACTTCAACAATAACATAACAATAGGGACGCACAATTGCTTAAATGCAGTGCTAAAACTAAAGAGAATACATATGAGACCACCCATAAGTTGCAGGGCTTATTCAGTAATCACAATGATGGTCATAATTTCAGCAAAATAAGCAATAGTCACTCCTAAGGGCATGCCAAAACCACCTAAATAAGCTCCGTCAGTTATAGAAGACTGCACCACAAGCAGTATTGTTAGGATTTACTTTCGAAATAGCCATTTGAATTTTCCTTAACGCAGCCAACTAGAAGTGAAAATAAGGTGCCTGATATTTGTTCAAAGGCGTTCGACAGAATGCCTCAATGAAGTTATCTTTCCTCTTAGAGTAGAATACTTTTCAAGTTCTAATGTTCTAAATATCCCAAGGAGGGGTCCGCTTATGTAGACAAGCCAAAAACCAAAACAGCCAAAATTCACCGTTTTGGATTTTGCCGTATTTTGTTGGATTTCTTCTCTCACCGACTTTTGATAATTGCCCTGCCCAGGAAAAATGGGAGCAAAATGCCTGGGCAAAGCAGCATTTTCGTAAAACATATTTAATTTTTCAAAGTCATTTACAATATATTTAAATAAGCTATATATCTCAAACATTTCAATCAGAAGCATATCGTTTTTAATTAAATACCTAAAGATTATTGGCCAGCAACCCATAATTCTTGAGATATACCAAAGGGTGGATGGGATATAACAGATCCAAGTTGAACATAAACAAAAGATACTCTGAGGTAGATCGTTCTTGTAGCTAAAAGATAAGCTTCAATGCTGATTTCATTTTTGTGTTGACTTTGGGCGAACAGCCGAACCCTTGGAACATACAACAACCGTAGGTGGCGAGGAGACAACATGGAGGTGCAAACCCTTTCCGTCAATGTGAGCTCTTGGGGAAAATCGGCATGTTATCTCTAGAATAATTTCTAAAAGTTTGTGATTAGTTGGTTGATAGATAAGGATATAAAGGTAATTAAATCTCAGCTTGCGGATGCTTATTAAAACATCAGCTTTTGATCTAAATTCAAAGGATTAAACTCCTGTAATGTATAAACATTAGTTTTATTAGATGCTACGGTACATATGCTTCAACAGGCATTTAAGTAGAAAGGGCTAATTGGGCATTGCAACAGCTACTCGTCTGCAAGTGCTAGGGTGCCCGGCATTTCCATTTGCTTTGAGGAGGCAAAGGAATCGGACGACAATGTTTGAAGATGCACTTTGCACACTTAGCGCTGCAGAAATAATGACAGAAATAACCAGGGACTTGGTGGCTTACGCATAGACAGTCAATATAACAAGTTCCCTTGCAAATCTCCCAATCCTTTAGAGAGGCAGTGGAGTACCCTGTAAGCACACTAAGCAGTCCCATAATCACCAACCAAACAATCAAAAGCCTTAAATTCTTTCTTCGCTCCATCTTCTTTCTCTCTTTCCTCTGGAATACTGTCTCAAGTTTTATAAATCGCAAAGAGGGTCTGCTTATATATTTAAACCTTACGGTCCTTACACTTATGTGAACAAGAATTAAAGTTTAGGTAAGTACGGACTAGTATTATCTACCCCGAATATATACAAGCTTCTATATATTGCAATGCAAACTATTAATGAGAATATATACAAGTTTCTATTTATTGCATGCAAACAATTAACGAGGTCAGATTTTTTATAGCACAAGTAAATCTCTGAGATCAAAGAAAAAGAAAAAAGAGAGGACAAATGTGCTAACAAACAAGAAATTTAAGTAAAAGACGAATGATTTATTTTAATTAATTTATCATATGTACAGGGATCATTATTCTATTGATTCGTATTGTCGATTTTGTCCTCAATTTTGTACTTCTATCATTTTTCTTAAACATCTAGATCTGCATGATTTTCAATCATGTGGAAATTTGCGTTTATTATGTGCTATAATTAGGTACTACCGCAATTTCGCCCATCTTCATAAGATTTTTGGCTCGTGTGTATTTAGTAATTTTCTTTTATTTTTGTTCTAGAGATTTATATAAGAATGACACACAATTGGAGAAGAGTTAAATACACTAGAAATTTTCAATTGTTTTATTTTTTATTTTTGGTAATTGACGTTAAAATCAAATTGCATAAGAGGGGAAAACACAAATGCTTAAAAGCAGTGCTAAAAGAATACGTATGAGACCACCCATGAGCTGCAGGGTTTATTCAATAATCAACATGACGGTCATGTTATTAGCAGAATAAGCAATAGTAACTCCTACAGGCATGCCAAAACCACCCAAATAAACTCCATCTGAGTTCTAGATGACTGCACCACAAGCAGCGTTAGGATTTACTTTCGAAATGGTCACTTGAATTTTCCTTAGCCCAGCCAACTAGAAGTTGAAATTTGGTGTTTGATATTCGTTCAAAGCTGTTCGACTGAATGCCTCAGCGAGTTGGCCTTTCCTCTAAATACTTTTCAAGTTCTAAAAGTCCCAAAGGGGGTTTGTTTAACTCAACTAATGTAGAATCTAAGAGAAAAAAAAAAACAGAGAAGGCCAAAAACTAAAACACCAAAACGCACCGTTCTGGTTTTTGCCTTCTCAGTAAATGCGGATATATTTTACTGGATTATCTCTCTCACCGAGTTTTGATATTTGCCATTTTGCCTTGTCCAGGAAAAATTTGAGCAAAATGCCTGGGCAAAGTAACATTTTTCCAAAACGTATCTGATTTTTCGAAGTAATTTAAATTTCTTCAAATAAGTTAGATATCTCAAGCATTTCGACCAAAAGCTTATCGTTTTTAATTAAATTATCTTTTGTTTGTGTTCAACTTGGATCTGTTATATCCCATCTACCCATCATTCTTGAGACATATAGAAGGATAGATGGGATATAACAGATACAAGTTGAACACAAACAAAAGAGACTCTGAAGCAAATCATTCATATAGCTAAAAGATAAGATTCAAGGCTAATTTGATCTTTTTACTGACATTTTAAATATTTGTGTTAGGTAATTAATAGATGAGAATTTGAAAGATAACTAAATCTCAACTGACAAGAGCTTAATAAAATATCATCACAAGATCTAAATTCAAAAGATAGCACTCCTGAATTGCATAAATATAGTTTTATTAGATGATATATGGTTTATACTTCAACAAGCATTTAAGCAGAAAGGGCTAATTGGCAATGCAACAACTACTCATCAGCAAGTGCCAGGGTTTATTCATGGCATTTCCATTGGCTTCGAGGAGGCAAAGGAACTGGATCACAATGTTTGAAGAAGCACTTTGCACACTTGATGGTGCAGAAATGATGACAAAGGAAACCAGGGACTTGGTGGCTCACGCATAGACAGTCAACATAACAAGTTCCCTCGCAAAGCCTCCAACGCTTTAGAAAGGCTGTGGACTGCCCTGTGAGCAGTCCCAAAATCACGAACCAAACAATCACAAGCCCTAAATTCTCTCTTCGCTCCATGGTCTTTCCCTCTTTCCTCTGGAATATTATTTCAAGTATTATATATAAATCCCAGGGAGGGTCTGCTTATATATATATATAGAGACCCTACACCTATGTAGACAAGAAAGCTTAGGCATGTACAGACTAGAATTAGTTAGGTATGTACAGATAAGTATGAGCTACCCCGACCATATACAAACTGCTATAGTACTATTTATTGAATGCAATTAATTAATGTGGTGCAATTTTTATTAGCACAATTAAATTTCTGAGTTATACATGTACAAATGAAGAAAATTGGGACAAGAAATACTAACAGGCAAATAATTTATTTAATTAATTTTATCATATGTAATTATTCTACTGGTTCGTATCCTCGATTTTGTCCTCATTTTTGTAGATCTATTAATCTCTAGATTTGTTTGCTCTTCAATCATGTGAAAATTTACATTTATTATATGCTATAATTAGGTATCACTCTTTGGAGTTTTGTTCATCTTCATACGATTTTTGTCACACAGTGTGTATCGATTTTGTTCGGTTATCACTCTAAAGACGTGCAAATGACAAACGCTATTGGGGAGTTTAAATACACTAGAAGTTTTCATATTCTTTTCTTGTAAGTAATTAAGATGTTGGTGTTAAAATCAAGATTAGTTGAATTAAAGATGCTACTCAATTTATTAAAACCAATGGACAACTGAATTTGATATAATTTCAGCCACAACTAAAGCTGTGCGTCGATATGGTAATTAAACTACAATGTTGATTGATTTATTAATTTTACAGATTTATTCCCCATTTGATTCTTATTCAAATTTTGGTCGGAGCACAGGTGGCATCCATGCAAGAAGGGCCAGTCGTCTATATAATATATAATCTACTATATTACATATTTTAAAATTTTGAAATGTCACATTTAATTTGTTAGAATATGTAAATTATTTGTAAATTTAATTGGAAATTGCTGTTACAACAAGGGAGCTCTAGAAATGTCATGCTGTATTCATTTATGCAAGAACATGACAAGATAAACTGATTATTTATCCGCAATTATGCTATAAAATCCTTGGTGCATGCCTTTGAGCAACTATCCGCACAGGCTGCAATTTTCTCTTCATCTGAAACAATAACAAAGCAAACAAAGGCTATGAGTAGTGAGTCCACATTAGCATTAGAAAGACAGAGAAGAGAAATAGAGGGATAAAGAAAATTACTAGGATTTTCTTCGGTGGCCAGGCTGGTGCATAAGGAGTAAACACAGCCAAGCTTGCAAAAATAAAGGGGATTTGATTCGTCTTCTGAAGGAGGAGATGCTGATTCCAACGGTGAGCGGGCGGCGGCGGATTGCCCGACGAGCATTCCAAGCATCAAGCTAACCATCAGAGCTGACGAAATCTTCTTCATTTTTATTGCTTTTGCTTAGTAAAAGAAAGATATGTATTAGTGTACATAATGTGGGCTGAGGGAGTTTATATTGACTTGGTCATAAAAGATAAATTACTGAAGATAGAAGAAATAAATAAATAATTAATTAACTAGAACCAAAAATGGCGAAATGATATAAATGCAAGGGTTAATTTACCACACTAGATGACACATTTGAAATTAAATGGGGCAGCTAATACATATCTTCTTTTTATTGCATACAATAACTCCTTGAGGTTTTACTAAGACTTGATGATAAGAGTCTTACTTGTATATGTGTGAACAAGCATCACTAACTTGAGTATATATTTATCAACTGAAGTATATTACACCCACTAAAGTACAATTTGAAATTTTAAAAACAATTAATATGTTTCATATCATTAATTTATAATTAACTAAAATAAATTTGATTAAGTTAAGGTTTAGAAATTTAAATTGATTGGTTCATCACTTTAAAAATGGAAAATAATTTTAATAATATTTCATGTCATTTTAACTATAAATTTTGTAAACGTAACATTATATTATTTATAATAAGGACCGTTTCCATAGCATTGCAATTCCATTTGATAATCGGAGGTAAAAGTACTGGATCATTGTATTTGAACAAGAACTTGCCACACTTAACCGCAGAAATATGGACAGAAAGAACCAAAGTCAATATGGTGGCTCAAGCATGTAAAAAGAAAATTGTAGATATGGTAAAAAAGTTAATTGTGCTTGGCAAGTATGACTCACAAATAACTATTTTTTTTCACAGAATTATTAAAAGTTTTTTGTCAAATAATTATGAGATAAAATAAATTAGGCTAAAAAAGCTACGGCTGCAACTTCCACAGACTTTGTAGCAGTAGTTTCTAAGTTATAACAAGTTAGCCCACGACAGTACCTAATATGCCCTAAAAAGGGACACCCAAATGCCAAAAACACCGAGCAAACGATTGCAAACAAAATAAATTCTTTCTTTGAGGTTTAACCACCAAAAAGTTTCAAAAATTGTACGACATCACAACGAATCAAATTATATCTACAAAGTCAATTTGCAATTTAACCAAAAAAAAATCCTTAATAACTATTTGTTCATGCGTAAGCTGGCAGTTAATTAGTTCAGCTGTACGGTTTACTCCAACTTAATGTTGTTCGGAAAGAACTAAAAGGCTCAAATTTGACCATTCGTTTTATCATTTTCCTCCTAACGACAGCTTATATATATATAACACAAATCTACCAAACTGAAAATATACACGTATGTACGTGCCTTAATTAGATTAGACTTCTCTATATAAGTTCAAAAGTATCGATTATGAATTCATCAATCTAAAAATTGCATTATTGAATTTGCAATTCGACGCATCAAGATGAATATGTCCAAAGGGATGATTGTTTTTTGCTTTAGCATGCTTCTAGCAAGCGCATTGCTAGTAACAGATGCAAATGCAGTGCGAGAAAATAGCTATGTGGCCAGCTTATAAAAACAAGCCTGCGAACGAGTACACTAGAGGATGCAGCCACATACATCGATGTCGTGGGGGGCACTAAATAAAAACAAGATATAAATGCTTATGATCACTTGAAGACTAATTCTCGTGCATTGAATTTGGAATGATTAATTTTATTTATTTTATTGAAATTAATGAATTATTGGAATGTTAACCTCTTCTCTTCTAGTCTATATGTATTTTTCATGTTTCTAATGAAATCATTTTTATTATGTTCTTAAGCTCTCGTGTTTCAGCAATTTCATTTGCACTTCAAATTAATACTAAGCATTATTATTGTTATATTTTTCTTTTTTCAAAAGGCGCAATACTTCTCCAAACACCATAGTTTGGCAATTTTTCATCAAAAGACATTTGATTAATAATCCCAACTAAAAGCAATGACAAGCCCAATATATAACACTGTGATCTCATATAAATATATTTATTTATTTATTCTTTTTTTATTCATATTCAATAAAATTATATTGGAGGCTTACAAGTGGCATATAAAACATTACTATGTATCCTTTGATGGTCACGACTAGCACCTCTTTGAGCTCGAATCCCAGCAGCCTTTCACTTTCTCTTCAGCTGATAACAAACATTAAGCATAAAAATGAAAAGATTGTGTATTTGAGAGAGACAGTGAGAGAATTGAGATTTAATTAATTAATTAATTACCAGGATTATCTTGGTGCTAAAATGGGTGCAAGAGGAAGAAGCACAATCAAGCATACAGTTAATTCTTTCTGGGTTGGTCCAGATCCAAATGGTTCATCGGGAATATGCAGTCACCCATTCACAGTACTGCGCATCCAGGAAAATCTCTGGCACTTTCAAGACCTAAGTAGAAGCAACCATTGTCGCAATGATTAAAAGAGCCTGAAGCAACAAGCGCTAAAAACAGAAAATCAACGCATTTGAATGAACATATTTCTGAATTTTCTGCATTTCGCTTTTATTTTCTTTCCTGTGGCAATAACTAAGATCTAATAAGAAGTTTATATAAGAGTTTGTCAGTGAAATGAGCGAGTTGTTTTGCTTTTTAAGTGAAATGAGTAAGTTGTTTTGCTTCAAGTTCATATCCATATTTTAATGCGAAATTAGGGTGCATGTATTACTCATGAGTAAATTTTATCAACCGCTACAAATTGCTCTATATTAATACAATAGTCAAATTTTATATATCGTTACTTCAAATGAATCAAATAGTGAACAATTGTGAGCTCTGAAAAAGGTTCTAATTTTAATGCATTCCTGTTGGGTTAATTTTAGTAGGGAAAAAAAAAGGGTTAGTTGTTATTGGTGTTCCTATTTTCCCTTTTTATTATTATTATTTTTTTGGTACAATAATGAGCCTATCTAAAGGCTAAGGCAAAACAGAACGAGAGTATGAAACCCCAGTACAATCTTGCAGAAGCCATAAATCAGCCCCTGGAGGAGGAGAATTGAAAATGTGCAGACCAACAGGTAAGGATAGAGCAGAGTTTGCAAGGAAGTCAAACTCTGTAGGCATGTTTGATCTGCACTTGCTAGCCTCTGTTCAACAGATCCTTGATGCTCCTGATAAGCGAGGCATACCCATTTGGCCTAACACTTTCATTAGCCACCAATTGAGTAACGCAAATACTGTCAACATCAACTTGAAGTTGTCGAATTCCTATATTCCAAGCCAAGCATAATCCCTGGTAAAGGCCCCATAACTCAGCTCCAGTTATGAAGCCAACACCAATATTCATGCCAAAACCAATTATCCATTCTCCATGGCAGTTTCGAATTAAGCCCCCGGCACTAGATAAACCAGAACTTTTATGGGTTCCATCTGTATTAAATTTAAACCACGGCCAGCTCGGGGCCACCCATCCAAAATGTTTTTCAACCTTCATGTCAGCAGGAACAAATAAGCTCTGGTTAATCTTCTGAATTTCCTCAGTACGACATTTAATATCCATCACTATGTTGCTCGTGCTGTTGGTTACACCATTATGAAGGTTTTGATTACGCCAAAACCAGAGCCTCCAGATTGTGACTCCGAAAAGATATGTCCAGTCAAAAAACCCTTCATACTTCCACAAGTTCTTCAAATTATATAACATCCAATCTCTGAGATTCAGATTAAAAAATTGCTGCCTGATCTCAAGGGGTAGCAAAGCTAACCAAACATGCTTAGCACCGGGGCAGTCTCTCAAAGCATGAAGAGTATTCTCAATGAAACAGCCACATCTCGCACAACTCATATCAGCTCCAATGTGCCTTCTGAAATGTTCAGCCTTAGTTTTCAGTCTGTTCTGTCCGACCACCCACAGAAAGGTTCTGATACGTTGGGGTCCTCTCCAGTGCCAAACAAAGCTCCAAAAGAAGTCCTCATCATTAACCGTCACTTTTGACAAAGCTAGGTGGGCTGATTTAGTTGTGAATTGTCCTGATTTGGAATAAGCCCAGTACATTTGATCATCCTCATCATTAACGTTGGGAGGCTTTATCGCAGCAATTTTGAGAAATAGATGATGAGGCAAAAAATTGGCAAAAAGCCTCCAGTTCCAAGCTCCCTCATCAGTGGTAAACCTCGCTACACACTCATCTACCTGCTCAAGAGGTATCGGCTGCAAAGCGAAGGCATGCAAAGGGTAATCCTCTGGTGCCCAATTATCCCACCAAAATCTAACTCTGTTGCCATTACCAATATCCCATTTTATCCCTTTTAAGACCTCCGGCCAAATTCCTCCCACAGCCTTCCACATGTATGATCCATATTTCGTAGGTAGGACGTTTGGGAGCAAGGTATGATCAAGCCCATATTTTGACAAGAGAACTTTGACCCATAAACTATTCGGGGAAGAAATGAAGCCCCACCCGATTTTCATAAGGAACGCCTCATTCATCAAACTAAGCTTCTTAAGGCCAAAGCCTCCGCAAAGCTTTGGTTGGCATATGTTATCCCATTTAACCAAGCTAACCAAGCTATTTCCCCTTTTTATTCCCCATACGTTATTGACGCCACGAAATAGTTAAAAGAAATAATAAATATCGTATACGTATAGAATTGTTAATGCACAAATTTGCATTATATTTTGTGATTTTACACTCATGAACTGAGATAAATTTCACACACCTTCCAATATGTGCAGACATAAAATAATAATAATAATAATAATAATAATAATAATAATAATAGTAATTTCGTCCAAAGTTGCATTGCAAGGGAAATCGATCCCATGAATAATTATCCTTTAACCTCTTCATGCTTTTTCGGGGACCGAACTGTATGAAAGGGAGATAGGGAGATCAAAATTGAATCTTTGGCTTTAAACGTATGAATATCATAAATATGTTCAACGTATAGATAACACGTCATTAAAATATACAAAATTCATAGACATGTCATTTACATTTACAAAATAAACATGACATATTGTAAGTTTACTATTGCTCCTGAGTAAAAAGTTGGAATAAAATTTGTAGGACTTGTCATTATAACTTTATAATTAGATGACATCGTGTACAATTTACGAATATACATGGAATATTGTTTGATTTTTCAGCATATAGTAAATATGTTGCAACACTTTTACCCTGAAGAATACATTGTATAACGTGTCATTTATAAGTTCATCACATCAATGACATATAAGAATGTTTACAGATCATGTATGAAATATCGTTTATATTTTTACCAAATACTAAGAGATAATACCAAATAATAAAAAAGAAAAAAAGAAAATCATAGTTGAAATCTTTTTTTTTTAAAGTTAACCAAAATGCAAATAATTATTTTCTAATTGATATAAAAAAACCTATACCAACATCATAACCGATGGCGATTACTAGAAAATAATCCAAGAATGTACGACACTGGGCATTGTAAATTTGATTTGACTGAAAAATGCTCTTACACAATTAATTAACTCTCTAAAAAAAAATCAGTAAATAACTCTTTCAAGAGTCAAACTTAGTCAAGAATTTCACAGCTACTTGCTATGCTGGACAGTATACCAAGAATTTGTTAGTGCTAGACCGATAATTAGGCCTATTATCTATTACATTTGATGGGTTTTCGGTTCTCTTCACTATTGCAGGTTCCTTTTTTCCTCAGCATTAGGGCACAAGGTGGGACGGGATTAGTGCATGTGAAATGCAAAAATAAATAAATAAATTAGAGGTCTTTTGAGCAAGTTATAGACCTTAATTGCTAATAATTAAGCCCGTTCCCTTATCCAATTAGAACGAGAAACAAGGTTTGCAAACAACATGATTTCTCTCAACCATTAGTGGTTGAGTAGTTCTTTATGCATGTCATGTCTCTAAGCAAGAATTTTCACACCCTTTCATTTTCTTTTCATCTGAAAAAGAAAAAAAAAACAGAAACATAGTAATAGTTATTATTATTAGTCGGAATTAAAGAGAGGGATATAAACCCAAGAGAAACTTTGATTTACCAAGTTTC
This sequence comes from Citrus cavaleriei, assembly GCA_030448925.1. Lineage (NCBI taxonomy): Eukaryota > Viridiplantae > Streptophyta > Magnoliopsida > Sapindales > Rutaceae > Citrus > Citrus cavaleriei. Next base: position 35,460 of record JAUJEN010000349.1, on the reverse strand, counting down.
TTTGGAGCTGAAGTCGCCAATTGTGTACAAGTTTTATGCAACGTTTTCCACAGCACTTTGCACAAACGTCAAGAGCGAGAGACAATTGACAATTCACATAGCAAGTCTTCTAAGGGCCGAAAGAGCTGTAGATTCTCTGGCCAGCATCGCCATCACCAAGCAAATCACGATCAAAATTGAAAAAATCTTTTTCCCTTCCATGTTCTGAATTTTTTTTTTCTTACATGTATATTTATTTCACGACAATATGTTTTAATGTATAAGTCGTATGCATAAATAAAGAAGAGTTGCCTAATTTTAAGAACTTCTATGGATATCGACATAAATGTAAGTCCATGTATATTGACCCCAAACATAATTTGGATACAATTTTTTTTTTTGTCTTGAGGTATCGAGGCCCATTGTGAAGCCTTTAATCTTAACCCAGAAGTTCGAAGGAGACACCTTTAAAAACTAAAAGTTCGAATCGTGAGCATGCGGGATTCTCCCAACAAAGCTGACTTGACTGCCAGAAAGCAAACAAAATTAAAATTAGGTAAGCCAACACTTTGTTGGTATAATTTGGATACATTAATAACTACAACACTTCCAACATAATTTATCAATCTGAGATAAGGTGTCATTTGTCCACTGACAAGTGAAACTAATAATGAATTTTTACAAATTATGAAAATTGATTACTCAACAGATGAATTTAAGCTTAATTTATTTAAGCTTTGCATATGCCTACATGGGATGAAAATATATGTTGATATACTACATCAAAAATTTAGTAAATAATAACTTGAATTTTAATAGAAAAACTTGGTTGGCAGAACGAGCCTCCTACATCATTATGTCAACATGACGGGACTATCATATAGTTGTGCGATTCACCGCTTGAAAGCAATGGGTTCTCCTAAATTTTGAAATGACAGGTTGTAATCTCTATTTACCCAGTGAATTATTCAATAGTTGGGTGTGATCCTGTTGAAGTAGAAAGTATTTTCAAGCCACGAAAAATTCCAGTCTTCTTTATTCTTATTGACCACTTTCGGTAATTAACTCAAATACTTCTAATGAAATCTGGACTAATTACGAAACAGAATCTTACAAAACTAAAGAAAAATATTCGATAGAACTACCCCCATCATTTTCTTGATTTGTTTATTTAATACCTCGCGTTTTAGTTTCTAGGGGCGCCACCCTATAATCTCACGAACATTTTGCTCTTCAATTTGACATATAGATAGACATATTAGGAACAAGTCCAATTAGAAAAAAGTGGCCACCTCATATATTAAGAATCATGAACTTGGTATACATTATTGGAAAATCATGATTCAGAAAAATGTATAATGTCAATGTCCAAATCATATGAGAAAGGACAAAGAACAACCAACACTAGAGAGAGAAATATTGTAGAATATGCCAAGCAAGTTGTTAATTCGATACTAATAATTTATAAATTTCTGTATCTATGACGTTACAATCGTTATTAAGAATACTAATAGCGTAGCTATCAAGAAAATTCCGCAATATTACTTGTCCAATTAGGATCCTATCAAGTTTGACTTAATGAAATTATAGAATATTTGTAGTGTTATCAAGACCATACCGCAATAGTACTAGTCAAATTACGATCGTACCTTCTAATTTGAACTCACCCAACTTTTTAGAAAACTCTGATTTATTTTTCGGGTTCTTTCTGGACAGATTTAACTGCTAATCTTTCATACACGGATTTATAAATAAAATAAGCGCAGTTAGAGCATTAGCAAACTACGTTAGCAAATAATAGCCACCGTACGAGAATTACGCCGCGTTTCATTCTCATCAACAATTCCCTTACGTAATATTCAATTATTCTACTCGTTCACATTCTTAATAGTTATTTAAAAGGAATAAAATAAAAATAAATCCTCTCTCTCCCCTTCCTTTATATGCTCTCTCTTTCTTTCTCTGCTTGCAACCAAGAGAGAGATTAATTAATTATGCATGGCTCTAATGGAGAGAATTTTAGTGCTTCATTTGATGTTTTTCGCTTTGTCAAGAGTGGTGGTAAACTCAGCTGCAACGACAGGAGGAGGGCTAATAAATCCACTGAAATTAGAGATGTTTGTTGATGAGCTTCCAGATATGCCTAAAATCAAAGGGTATTATGATGCAAATGGTGTTGTAAAGCCAAAGAAACTAGAGATTGGTATGTTCGAAAAGAAATGGGTAAGCACAATAAATTTCATCATTTTCATTCTTTCATCTATTTTCTTTTGACATGCCAGTTTCTTGGGTACCAGCTAAGCTATCGTCGGCCATTTCCTTTATAGATTTCGAGACGTACACTATGTGTTCATCAAGTACTATTGGCTTTTGTGCATGAATTTATATGATATTACATCACTTGGTTTCTAATAAAAGAGTTAAGAGTGTAAAAGAATTGAAAAGCAAAAACAGAAAATCATAAACTTGCAATATATTTGTCTTTGTTCGGCAAATTTGGTTATTCAACTTAGGCAATTGCTTGCTCGCTGTGCAGGTAAAAGTTAATGTTTAGTGGATGATATTTCTTTCAAAATATATTAGATATTTATAAATTCTAATATTGATTAATATTTGAAATTTATATGTGTGTGTATAGATATATATATATATATATATATATATATATATATACACGTATAGTTGTTTGTGATATTTTATATATTTTTTAAAAAATCACTACATGATAGTTTCTATATTAATGCTTTTAAATAATTCCTCTCCCTTTTCCCCCCTCTAATTTAGATAGATAGTTCACTTAATCAGCTTTTGGTGACACTGAAATAAAACTATTTTAGATCTAATTTTCCGGTTTTTAAAGTAATTAGCAAAGCAATTTTTTTTTTCCTAAAGTAAAACTTCAAATGGCCCATGCAGGACACAAACTTGCAAAGCAAATTTAAACCACCTTTTTTATACAATCGTCACTCATTTAATTCACGATAATTTTACAAGTATAATATATGCACTTGGGGACCATTTGTGATAAGTGAATTACCAAAAAGAAAAGTGTTGGTTTTTCATCTCCTTTCTTTGTGGGGCTAATAAAAAATTAAAAATTACCCAATCAGCAAACTATCCTTTTTTACTGGCTTTGTTAGTGGCTTCCCCACTACTACAAGTAGGTTAGGTTTAAGAGCTCTTCCTACAAATCTATAAATCCAAAGTTGAAGCAAATGTCCAATTATGATAAATCAATAAAATAAATAAAAAAAAGCAAAAAACAATTTAAAAAGTGCCCTTACAACGTACAGGGGAGACTCGAACACTCGTTTCACTAAATAATTCATTACCCTCCAATTTCTATAGTCATTGTTCTACATGGACGACTTAGATCGGTCTCATGATCCGACGTTTTTTTTTCCTTAGCAAATATAAAAGTATTTAAATATTAACCATACATTATCACCAAAAAATAAATAAATAAATGTAACAAAATTTCTATAATTAAATAATATATTTTATTATTCTCGACTTGAAGTTAGCGTGCAAGCTATAATATAACTCGATTGATTAATAATTGTATAGTTAATAAATTTTTCTAAGTGGCAAAGCTATTAATTTATTAAATTAAATATTTGCATATTTAATATATTTTTTTTTACCATTTGAAACTGCAAAAAGTAAAAAAAGTAAAAACCATCCACTTTATTACGTTTTAGTAAACAAGGGTCGTGACTTATGATGATGTACACGACGTCGCTTGATAGTCAAAATGAGTTTATTCTTTTTGCCCTTTTCTTTTCAATACAGAAATTCCACAGAGACCTCCCTCCAACACCAGTGTTTGCCTTCGGTACATCAAGTCTCACAGCAAGCGTCCCTGGTCCAACCATCGAGGCCCTTCATGGCATTGATACTTACGTGAAGTGGCAAAATCACCTCCCTCCAAATCACATACTTCCAATCGACCCAACGATCCCAACTGCCATGCCAAGCAACAAGAAAGGTGTCCCTACTGTGGTGCACCTCCACGGCGGCATTGATGAACCTGAGAGCGATGGATACGCAAAGTCATGGTTCACTGCTGAATTTGAAGAGAAGGGACCCACTTGGACCAACGAAACGTACCATTATCACAACATGCAGCAGCCGGGGAATACGTGGTATCATGATCATACCATGGGGTTGACTAGAGTCAACCTGCTGGCTGGCTTGATTGGGGCCTATATTCTCCGCCATCCTGATGTTGAGGCTCCGCTTAGACTCCCAAGTGGTGACGTGTTCGATCGGCCGTTGTTCGTCTTCGATCGAAACTTTCTTACCAATGGTTCCATATACATGAATTCCACTGGAAACAATCCCTCGATACACCCACAGTGGCAACCTGAGTACTTTGGTGACGTAATCGTGGTGAATGGGAAAGCATGGCCACGTATGACAGTACGGCGTCGTAAATACAGATTCCGCATCATCAATGCCAGCAATGCGAGATTCTTTAGATTCTTCTTCACCAACGGTTTGAGATTCATCCATGTAGGATCTGATTCAGCGTATCTCGGAAAACCCGTAGTGACCAATGACACCGTCCTGGCCCCAGCTGAGATCGCTGACGTGGTCATTGACTTTTCAGAATCAACGTCTGATGTTGCTATTCTAGCAAATGATGCACCTTATCCTTACCCAGGAGGTAACCCGGTCAACGATGCTAATGGTAAGGTGATGAAATTTATCATATTGAAGAACCGCGAAACCGACCCTTGGCGTGTGCCCGAGAAGTTGATAGAATACCCTTCAGCGGATTTATCCGCTGCTTCGACCACACGCTATATTGCTATGTACGAGTACACGAGCAACACTGGTAAGCCCACTCATCTTCTAATCAACGCAAAAACATTAGAAGATCCCGTGACCGAGACACCTAAGGTGGGGACCAGCGAAGTGTGGGAAGTGATCAATCTTACGGGGGATAATCATCCGCTGCACATTCATCTAGGATTGTTTAAGACGTTAGATCAGACGGAACTTGTGAATCTAGACGAGTTTACGGCCTGCATGAACAAAATAAACGATGCGATCAAGTGCAACTTAAGCAAGCATGCGCGCGGCAAGAAACTAGCGGTGCCCGTGCATGAGCAGGGGTGGAAGAACGTGTACAAGATAACACCCGGTTACGTGACAAGAATATTGGTGAGGTTCTCTTACGTACACGCGAATGCATCGTACCCTTTTGATGCAACTGCAGAACCTGGCTACGTGTACCATTGCCACGTAAGTAAACCTTCATTTTTTTTTCCTTCCCCGTTAATTTTTCTTCAATTTTTTATCCGACTAATTTTGATTGTAAAGCTATTACCCTGATTCTCCATTACTCTTATGCAGATCTTGGATCACGAAGACAATATAATGATGAGACCTCTGAAGCTTGTCAAGTGAGAAGCCACTATTATATAACACGTTATATATAATTTTTCATCTCGTGGTAGCTGGAATGAAGTCGTGGCCGGTTTCGGATTCTTGTGGGTTATAAAATATTAAAGTTTGGTTGTGTCGATGAAAAGGTGATCAATTGGATAAATAAAAAATAATTAAGTGTTTGATCAACTGTGCAGTTGAGAGCGATGTTAGTTTTAAACAATAAAGTACACGTGTTTGTAAAATTTTTTATTATCAATAAAGTGTTGTTTTGTCCTATAACGACAATAATTGCTAGAAATTTTTATACGTCTTATTAATTCAGCTGCCAGTAACAATAGCTTATGACAAATAAGCTTACGACCAATTCCCTCAAGTCTTTTTCAACTTTTTGTTGGTGGGAGCAGGCGGCTAAAAGCTTGTAACAGTAATTTATATTGTATTTACTTTGTTAAATAATTGTGATTATATTAGTTAATTATTAAAACCCAACAACTTTATCGGCCTCCACTGTTAACTCCGCAACTCACTAGTCATCTACATGCAAAAATTAACTGTAATTCGGGCTTGTCACATTTCATGAATATTCTAGCACAATAATAATAACAGTAGCGATATGCTCACAAAAACGAGCACAACGGTTTGCACAAAACGGTGCGTTTTGTGCAACCTTTAAAAGACTCCTCATAATTTCACAAGACACGCGCACGTTACATTTCATTCTCCCTTCACTGCAACAGCTCGGTTTTCATTCTAAAAAGCTCCTTTCATTGCAACAAAAACGCAGCAGCTTTTCATTCTCCCTTCGCTGAACTAATGACAAACAATATCACCGCCTCACATTGTTCAAATAATTTGCAACATCACTTGCATGAATATGTTTTTTAAGCTCAAGTTTACATTATTTAGAATAGTGAATAGCATGAAAAAAGCAAGATAGTAGCCCAAGTTTACACAAATCTATTGTTTTACCTTCCTTTCACATTGAATTCTGAGTCAAGGAGAAGAAATCCATTTCCTTCAGCATTTCCATCCTTATCTCCAAGGCATGACACCAGGATATCACCCGAAGCAAGGCAATGAGCCGTGCGAGGATAAGATAATCATGTCTTCTGTACAAAATTTGCAGGCTCAACAACTTTATGCAAAGAGGGAGCCCTTGGATTTTTTTTGTCTGTCAATTACGTATATACAACCAGATCTGAAAGTAACAACGATAATTTATTTAAATTCTTTTTCTTTACAAATCTTGATGCATTTATATAAATCAATTCGTTCAAAATCCAAAGCTAATATCAATACAACCCAAAATCACGATACCCTCAACAATAACCATTCAAAATCCAAGTGGCCCAAATGGGGTAGAGAGAGTGATGAAACTGAGATCGAGAGATTGGGGGAGATCGGAGCCGAGAGAGTGTGGCAAAACAGATCCAGCGAGAATGAGGCAGTACAGAGCCGAGAGCGAGAGAGAATAGTGTCTAGAGAATGAGGAAGCTGCTGGGTTTTTGTTGCAGTGAAAGGAACAAGGTTTTTTGTTGCAATGAAAGGAGGCAAACGTGAGTGTGACGAGCTGGGAAGAGCATGAGCGTGAGCGTGTGTGTTGTTGTGCACGTTTGAAGAGTGTTTTAAAACAAAACGCACCGTTTTGTGCAAACGTTTGTGCGCGAATGTGTGAGAACATCATTTTCCTAATAATAAATGCTTGCTATGTGCCTGCGTCATCAATTCTTGTCGTCTCAAAAATGAAAGCTCTATACAGTACACTACCAAAGATCTTGTTCCCGAAAAAAAATTAATGAATTTCTATGGTATCCCCACTGACCCGACCCTTGAAAAGGGCATAATCCATTGGACATTGTGAATAAGTAAGCCCAAAGTTCATTACGGGCTATAAAGACCCGACTAGGCTAAACAAAAGAAAGGCCCATAGAGATTCTAAAAGTAAATTTATGGTGTCAACAAAGGAGCGGTAATTCCAATTTCATTATAGCTACGGGGATTTGTATCTAAGAAATTTCTCTTTACTATTATAATTGTTGGGGGAAATCTTAGAATTTTCCTGTATTCAACCCACAATTAATGCATCAGAAAACCCCAAGTATGCAGGTAGTAAGAATCATTGTCATTGTAACATGCATAATTGCGTACATGGTAAGAAATCGTAGTAATTATAGATTAATGAATTTTTTATTTGCGATAATTATTTTTTTCATTTGTAAATCACTGATGAATCTTTTGTATAAGTTATTGAAGTCAATATTTGAAATGAAATATTGTAAGAAATTGTAAAGAATGGTTTTTATATAACTAAACATAGTTATATAATTACTTCTCGCGGTAAGAAAATTTAAATTTTGATTTAGTGCGCGACGTCGTACACATCAAATGATTATTGGGTGGTTTTATTTTACTGATTTCTTTTAGTTAATTAGATACAGATGAATATTTCCTTTCATTTACTCTCATCCCAAACACTTTTAATTAGTTCGTCACACTTACAAACACTACCATTAACATAATAATAGATGATTTCGTTGCTTGATATTAGGAGTTATTACACTGGCTAGTGACGTCTTTTGGATATGATAATATTTGTGATCATGTTTTTAGAAGTATTCGTTGTCAGATTCACTCAGTAGCAAAGATTGTTGCAGAAGACATGGTGGATTGTTAAGTGCATGTTCCCCATTTTCAACCTATGACGTGGGTTCAGCTTTCATGCATTCAGCCACGACCTACTAGCTGGATGCATAGTTGGAGTACTTGTCGTTTTACAGGTTATTTTCTAGCTCAAATTTGTATTGAGTAGTGAACATGGGGAAGATGTAGTCTAAAATCCACCGTGCTTTTTGTAGAAACACTTGTTGCTGAGTGAATCCCACAAAAGGATTCATTGGAAAGCAGCAAAGCCGAAGCTTTGCTTGGGAGCTTTTCGCATGTCGATCGTTTCGGACGTTCCCTTATAGGAAGTTGATTCTTATCTATTCTAGAGGTATCAAGAAAAGGTTCTTCCATTTCCATTGTTTTGTTTACCTAAGCTCGCTCTGGGATTCTTAAGTACTCGGTTTCATGGACAAGAGATCTAAATTGGAAACAAGCCATGTTTATGTTTTCGAAAGATTCTAAAAGTTGCAGACACCTCCCCAAACTTTTGAAAATGCTTCATGTGTCTATTGATTATCACTAATTTTTTATGTAAGTCCAAGTTTTAAAGAAATATTAAAAAAAAAAAGAACATTTAAATATTAAATCTTAATCATCAATAACTCCTTGGTTGGGTTAGTGAACATCTTCTCTTTTTCAACAATAAAGTAGAGAGTTCGAATCTTCTCATAATTAGACAGTTTATTATTTTATTGGGTTTCGGTGAGTTATATTGAATGAACTTTGATGCGTTGGATTGATTGTATATTTAGTATACTTCTATTGTATTTTACTTTGATTGGATTGTATATAATATTAAAATTAAAAAAAAAATCATATCTTGATCACAATTAATACAATCATATTACATATACAATAATTGGCTTAATGTAAGATAAGAAATTAAAATGTAAAGTTGATATTCAGTTCTATTAAATTGGATTAGCCTATATAAATATAGTAACAGATTGATAAATATAACTATATAAAAATTCACTTAATTAACGATACATGATTAATTACAGAAAATAAAGTTCGTTATTTACGATTGCCATCAAAATCATATTCTTTAACTCACACTTGGGATAGTTAGAACTTAGAAATCCCTGGAATAATGGTTTTGCATGAAATGAGTTCACTGCCTTATTGGTTCTTTATTAGATAATGGTGAATATTCTCTCGGCCCTTAAATGTTGAGATGTTAGAGCAGATGATATAATATTGACATTCAGCTGGCTGACAATGCTACAACAATACCAAAGCGTAAATGTTGAAAATGAGGTTATCGAAGACATAATTTGACCTTTGTTGGCCAGAGAATATAAGAAATATAAAAAATCTCTTACAAATTTAAGCCTCTGAGAAAAAAAATAACATCACACAATATTCTCCCAGTTGTAAGAATAGCAAAAACAAATGCTTCAAAATTTGGAAGTGTTGATAACGCATTCGTCACCACCCAACAAGCAATAGTTTCAAGAGAGCCATCCGAATATACAGACCATTCTTTGCTTGTCTAAAATAGGCAGCCCTAGGATCAGCGTCAACGTCTACTGTTATCTGTTAGCATAAGAAGCCGTATTAGAGAAAACATGAGAAGGGCCACACCAGCATTCATGACAAACAACGGTTGCTTACCTCATCAAGCCTTGGGAGAGGGTGCAACACCACAGCGTGCTTCTGCATCACTCGTAATACATTCTGATCCACAATGTACTTGCCTCGAGCTTCTTCATAAAGGTCAGTTCTCTCTCCAAAGCGTTCCCGCTGTATGCGAGTTTGATACACCACGTCACATTTCGAAGCCACTTCCATTAAGTCTGCACTTTCTTCCCATTCTACACCTTGTGATGTAAGATAGTCTTTGATATCATCCTGAGATGGGCAAAATAAATTGAGCAACCAAACTTATAGATTTCTGATTCAAGTTCTAACGTGTCATACTTAATATCTAACTGATCCATGTCAATTTATTTCCAAATGACGTCAGAGAAGCCCAACTGGTTATTCAATACACTACCTTCATTTTTACTACACCAGGAGAGACAAAGTAGATCTTCACATCTTGGTATTTTGCAAGCAAGTAAGCAAGCGAGCGGACTGTCCTTCCATTAGCTAGATCTCCCACAAGCCCAACTTTAATGCCATCCAGCTTCCCTATCTCTCTTTCAATAGTATAGACATCTAAAAGAGCCTGCGTTGAGTGCAAAACCAAGAGCAGAGCTTTGACTCAGTTTACTCCCGAATAGAAATCAACATAAAAAGAAAAAACAATCAGAAAAGAAGACATCTCTCTCACTCCCTCCACATAAGTAGGAACCATAATGGATGAGAACTTCTAAGACATCAGGAATAGAATGCTACATTTTATTTATGTACCAAGGGAAAGCTATAACGCCTCCCAAACAGATGCATTAAGGAAAACTCTGTGCATACCTGAGTTGGATGCTGTCCGGGACCATCTCCAGCATTTATGACAGGAATGAAAGCTGTTGTTGCAGCTCTTCTGGCAGCTCCGCTTTCAAAATGCCGCATAACTATTATATCAGAGTACCCCTCGACAGTCCTTATAGTGTCTGCAAATCAAGCAACTATATCAGAACCACATTACAAGGAAACTACTTTAAGGGAATCCTGGATGAATGATCAAAATGATATTTACCTTCCAGTGTCTCCCCCTTTGCTGCAGATGAAAATTCCCTAGCATTTTCTGTAGTCAAAACTTCCCCACCTAACCGCTTCATAGCAGACTCAAATGAAAGCCTAGTTCTAGTAGAGGGCTCATAAAACAGAGTCGCCATTAGGTAACCTTTAAGAATTTGGCTTCCAGGTGAATGCTTTTCTATCTTCTCCATTTCACGCGCAACTTCAAATATAGCATTAAGAATGTCTCTATCAAACTGTTGTGATTCAATCACATCATCAAGTTGAAACTTCTTCCCGATGGTAAATGAAGGGGTACTTTGAGTTTCTACTGCCTGGCACTGGATTGAATTCCTTAAAGGCAACTGCTGGGTCTGCTTCCATTTCATTGATTTTTCATGGGATAACAACAATCTTGATTTTGAAACGTCAGCAGATAGAGAAAATGAATTTCTATGAACTGGTAATTTATCCACAAGACTTGAATAACTAAACATCAACTCTTTTTTTAAATTTATCACTCTTGGAGCAAATGAGCTCTTATTCATCATACATGTAGAGCACGACGATGAAGCCATTGAGTTGTTTTCAAATTGCTTTGAACCTCCTATGAAAAGGAATAACAGTATCAAAATTGAAAAAAAGGAAGTAACTTAAACAACATAGCATGCTAAGTTTACAATTCCCTCTCTAAAGATTCAAGAGAAAAATTTGATACAGTGTTAGGTGGTGTTTGTCAGCAAGTCCTTGGGATAGGATGGAAATGAAATCATATTCTTCAAATAGAACTAAGGACTAACAACCAATCTTGTTCAACTCCATATCAAAAAATCTAACCCACACTACCACACTGTGTGTGAATGCACACATGAGACCAACTGAAAAGTTACATACAAAAGCATATCAGAGTAGCCATCAGGCTGCATTTGGCAGCAATGGATTCGGCCATATAATTGGAATCAAGTGAGATTGTAGGCCATCTCTTTTGCAAACAAGAAAGATATTCAAATCCATTAATTTCAAAACCGTAACTACATGCAAGGCTGGCAAGCACAACTTCCAGATTCTCATTATATTGTATTCCTTCAAGATTTAGTTAACCAAGCCGAATACCCATCTCATTTCCTTTAAAGTTAGTAAATAAAAAGAATTTTAACATAAAGCTCATGTTATATCAATGTAAAAGAAAAAACAGAATCACAAAAAAAGTTAAAGTCACAATTAAACCATGAGTCCTTTCATTCATTAACATAGCAAAAAACTTTATCATTCAACCAATATAAAGACCCTGGAAATAAATATATGAGCCAAAAGGATATACAATTTCCTATATTATTGCTCACGCAGTCACATACCAAATACAGCTAAAAAACAAAACAAAAAATGACATAACAGGGCAAGCAACTTTAAGCAAACAATGAGTTTCTTTTTTTCCTTTTTGTTCTTTTTAACGAAACCCGGACAGGAAATATGCCACTGTAACTTCTCTTAGCATTCAAATATCGATGCTTCAATCAAAAGCTATCAATACAAACAATTCAAAAAAATAAATTGCATGAAAAAATAAACTTCAAGGAAGCCTCAAAATCATCAAATAAAAACAGAAAATAATAAAACAAAAATGGATAAACATGCAAACCCAGATGCGATTTTAAAGAGAAAAGGTGGCGAAAACTGACCTCCAAAAAGAACCAAAGCAGCTTTGTTTTTCTTCACTGGTTGCTTAGCAACTAAGCGGCAAAAGTATATAGGCGGTCTCTTGTAGGGGTGATCGAGTTCGGATCGGGTTCGGATTCGTCTGATTGAATTTCGGGTTAATCGGGTTGAAAAATACCCTAACTTAACCCGAATCTTATATAGAATCGGATCGTATTAGGATTCGGATCGGCCGCCTACGATGTGCTGCCGTGCCGTCTACGATGTGTTGCCGTGCGTGTGTCGGTCTGTGTCGTGTGATGCCGCCGCTGTTTGCTGCGATGCACGTGCAAATTTAGCAATTAGGTTTTGTTTGTTAATTATTTTTCACTTTTTTTTTCCATACCAACTTGACCAATTCGATCAGATTCGGATCCGACAAATACCACCGATCGGATTGGACCAGTAATCCAACTCGATCCTAATTATTTTAGGGTCAAGTCGGGTTCACTTCGGATCGGATCTCTAGTATCTCCTTTTTTTTTTTAGGGAGATTGTCGATTTCCCACCCTCTACTGTAATTAATATATTTTATACTTTTATTTTACTTTTATTTATATTTATTATAAATTAAACAAATAGCATGAATAGAAACTAAATAAAAAATTAAGCATTAAAAACAAGAAATATATGTTTTGATATGAGAAAAAAATTTCTTGTTCTTATTTATTTTGTGTAAATTTTCTTATAATAAATATATAAGAAAATTATTATAAAATGATAAAAAAAATTATAATAAGAAAATTTGAATGAAAAATAAAAATTTATTATAAGATAAATAATAAAATATTTTGCCTATACTTTTTACATTTAATTTTAAAATATTACAAAAATGTTTATTATAAGAAAATGTTAACAAAAAAATTATTACAAAAAAAATTATTATTAATTTTTTTACTCATATCAAAACATATATTTCTTGTTTTTAATACTTAATTTTTTTTATTTAGTTTTTATTCATGTAATTTATTTAATTTATAATAAATGTAAATAAAATATCAGAACTTAATTTTTATAAAAATAGAAGGGAGGTAAATGGTATATGTTAATTACTGTAGGAGGAAAGTGGCAATCTCCCTTTTTTAATATTTGAGTTTTTTTTTTAAAGGAATATTTGAGTTTTAATTTCGTTAATATTTTTAACATTGGCATTTTGTGCAATGAAGGATTCTTCGGCCCATTGGGCTGACCACAATACTGTTTTGAGGCCCAAAAAATAACATCTAATAATTACGGCTATAGTGATTTTGAAAAAGTTAATTACTTTTGACCATTATCATTTCCTTAGTCTAATTTTTTTTCCTTTTTCAAAATTTTAGTATGACGAGATCTGATTTCAATTCGACCTTCAGCCTAATCAGTCTCATTATGATAGCAAATGTTACAAAATCATATAGACATTAATTAAAAAAAATCAAATCAAACTATAAGCTATAGATGCTCATGAGCTCATGTTAGCGTTAAAATTATATGTTTAGTTTATCAGATCGGGAATGTGATCACATGTTGTTAATGGTGTTGAAGTAAGAATTCATTTCAATAAATTTTAATGTAAAATTAATGTTAAAGAATTGATGTGCTTTTTGATATCTTTTTTCTTTTTGTTAAAGAATTGATGTGCTCTCTGATACTTTTTTCTCTTTATAAATTTTGCATTGAAATTGAAATAACATACAACCTATGGATTATATATATATATATATTTATATATAATTGCACACCCCTAAAAAGTCTAATTATGTTGTTAATAGTCTTGAAATATGAATTTTTTAAAAAAATTCCCACTGCGTTTCTCTTGTCATCAACATTTGATGTTAAAAAATTGATGATGCATCTTCAACTTTTTTTTTTTTTGTGGTTCTATTTTTTATATTTTGATATGAATTTTAAATAACATATAAAACTCGGACAAACTATGAACCACAATATGCAGCAAGGAAATGACATAATTTATTGATTATGGTAACATCTCATTACATTTTTTTTTTAATCAAACTTATTATATGACTACATTTTCATGTTGCACAGCTTGGAGCAGCCTTTCACACACTTCTTCACAGCCTCCGGATCTGCAACAGAAAAGAAACATACATAAAGAAAAAAAAAAAAGTAGAGTCCATAAATTAAAGTATATAAAAGATGCTTGCAAATTTAAGGATCATAATTATTTGTTTATACCCGAGCCAATTTCAGCACACTTAAACTTTGAACAAGTGTAAGTGCAATTGCAGAGATTATCAGGGATTGATTTCAAGTTCTTGCATTTGCCAATACACAATGTGGCGCACCAAAGTGGCCGAGGGACGTTGCATTTTGGGTAGCAATTGGCCAAGCAAGTGTCGAGCTTAATATGATGCTGACCATGCCCTTCAGCTGCAGCAGGCAGTAGCAGCAGAAACAACACCACCATTGATGTTATCAGAAGCCGAAGACCAGTGATTCCTTTTCCTTCCATTGCTGCTGTCTAATTAGATAAATTTCTTGTGATTTTTAATTTGGGGAGAGGTTCAATTTATAGAACAAGAACATATTATCAAATAGGGCTTGAGTGTGAGTCGGTGACTATTTATTGGTGGACTCTATTTTTAGGCTAAAAATACAATTGCAATAAGTAGATAATTTAATTTCAATTTATGATGTTCTAAATATGGAGTCATGGTGTTAATGTTTGTGGCCCCTTGAGTTTATAAATGGGCCAGGCCAACTGCATCACGTCGGGCCTTTCAATTTTTTGTTCAATTGGCCCGGCACCACAGCATGTAATTTGTTTCTAAAAAAAGCAAAGCAGGCATCTCGTTTTCATGGAAATTATATATTGGTTCTACTTTGGCCTTGTGTTATTCTCATACTTTTCCTTCTCTGATTAGCAGATACTCGTTCATTCAAATCTCAATCATTTATTTGATTAAGAAAACAATCTAAGTGATTTTACCAGTTTATGGCTGTTTAATTACTAATACTGGAATCTCTATTGATTTTAGGTTTCTAAAATGTTTGTAATCTCGTGTTAAGTACCACTTGAAGGTATTTTATTAATAAGTAGTGTTACACATTCTCATTTTTTCCCAAAAAATTATATTAAATAATGTGGTATTCATCAATTAGTTGGTGGGATAATACAATTAATTTACTTGAATTTTGTAAAGAATTATTAACCACTTAATGAATAACACATCATTTTGAGATGAAATTTGGGACAAAAAGATATCTATTATACTATTTAAAGAATTAAAACTGATAAATTAAGTGCAATATGTGGCATTTAAAGAATTTAAATCAAATTTATTAATCAAGATGTATTTATTACTAAAATTACGCGTATAAGTTGAATGCGTTCCTTAAATTTTTAGCTTCAAATGACAATTTAATTTTTCATCCATAGATTTATTACTAAATGATGTCTTGGATGCCCTTTTTTTTTTTTTAAAGAAAAACTTTGAATAAACTATTGGATTGAGTGATACGAAATTCATGCTTACAAAATTAACACATCATTTAACATAAAAAATTTAGTTTGAGAAAATCCATCCTTTTATAAATTATAATTCATGTTTTAGGACACATTAAAAAACATTATTATTTTTCACACATTAAAAAACATTATTTTTTTTCAAACTTTTCATCAATAACATAAGACATTAATAATTTAAAAATCAAGATAGATTTCTTACCCCCCCAAAAAAAAAGTCATAGATTTCTTACCATTTACCAAGAAATAAAATATTCATTAATTTTTATTTTCTTACTAAAGTAAGATCCATTCTTGCTGATATCTTCCCTTACATTGTTACACTTTCTGATTCTATCATCAAAAGTTGACTAGGCCTGGTGGAATACTTTGTTCATTCTTGAAGAAATTGAAAGGGTCGACCTTGGTCTTCACTTCAACTAACCGCTTGTAATTGCCCTTGAAATACTTAGCCCCATAAACGTCAGCATCCCTTAATAAGCTTGTTTTATTGCTTGGATAACTGTTGCCAATATCAAGATCTCTGTAGTTAAGAAATGCCTCTCTCGGACTATTTGATACATAAGGACCCATTGAAGCATAAAAGTCTCTGATCTTACTTGTGTAAAGATTAGTTGAATTAATCCCTTCTTCTTCCCACAATGCACAATACTGAATCTTGAATAAATTTCCAGCTCTATGAGGAAATGCAGTTTCGGATTCTGAAATCTCACTCATTCTTCCCCCATAAGGATTCCATTGCATCCACATGTTCCCAAAATTAATCATCTTTGTCCATATTTCTTCCAAAGCCTTCTTTGGAATCACGTTTTTCACATAATCAGATTTGTTTTTCGAGGAGAATTTTACATCTGTTGATCTGTTGAGTAAAACTTTTATGGATGTTCCAATCCGATATTGATCCCAAAAAAGTGTTGATTCAACCCAACTCATCTCATGGCAATCTTCTGCCCGTAATCCCAATTCCGGAAATTGTTGATTCATCAATGGAATTAGACTACTTATTTGTCCGAGAAACATACCAATGAAAGAAACCAAAATTGTCTTCTCCAAGGGCCGGCTTCCGTTAACAACCTTAGGCATTGCCCTGATGAAAAGCTCTCCAGGAAGCTTGGGAGCAACCTGTTGCCATTTGTATATAACATCTGTAGCACCCTGAGAAGTTGCCTGATCGGTTGTTTTACCAACATTGAATACGGTAACTTTCTCTGGAACAGAGACGAGCTTGATTTTCCAGGCCAATATGACTCCGAAACTCTCTCCGCCGCCTCCTCTGATGGCCCAAAACAAATCCTCTCCCATGGATTCTCTGTTCAGGATTCTTCCTTCAACATCAACAAGCTGTGCATCGACGACATTGTCCGAAGACAGGCCGTATTTCCTCATCAGATTCCCGTAACCGCCACCGGTAATGTGCCCGCCGGCGCCCATAGTGGGGCAAACACCGGCTGGGAAGGCATGGAGCTTGCTTACGTTGGAGATTTGATAGTATAATTCTCCAATGGTAGCACCAGCCTGAACCCAAGCAGTCTCATCTGCAATATTAATATCAATTTTTCGGAGATTAAACATGTCAAGAACAACAAATGGGACTGTTGATGTATACGAAAGGCCCTCGTAATCATGGCCGCCGCTACGGATTCTGAGTTCCAAGCCGGCTTGATTTGAACATTTTATAGTTGCTTGGACATGGGATTCATGATTGGGCGTTACAATAGCAAGGGGTTTTGGTGTTGAAGCTGTTAAGAACCTGCGGTTTTTGATGTATGCATTCAGAACAGATTGGAAAGATGAATTGTTTCGGGTGTAAATTAGTTCAGAAATTGGATTAGTGGGCTCAACGTGATCATGAAGCAGACATATGAGAAACAATTCAAGATTGGAATTTTGGATTGAACAAGAAACTGAAAGAAAAAAGGTTGAAACTATAACGAGTGAAAGAGGAATCGAAGCCTTCATTTTGAATGCTAGCTATTTTTTAATTTGTTTCAGGTATTTAATTATAATATGAAAGAGGAATCTAAGCTGGATGGTTTCTTAGATATGCACTGCGCTTAATAAAAACGAAGATACATGGAAACTCAATGCAAAATACAAACTGATAATGAACTATTAGCAAATTAAGATTAAGCATTTATGGTATGGCATATTTAGTTTATTACGAAATCTAACAGTTCATATAATGTGAAAATTAACAATAAAGGCGAAGCCATTTGGCTCAAAATTAAATAAGGAGTAGATACTTGACTTTCAATTTGTCTCATTTACCCATGCATTTACAGAATTACTGTTATTTATCACTTTTCTCTTTTCATCACTCGCAAAATAGCAAAAACACCAGTACCGATTACTCGTTAGGACTGAAAAATTATTGAAACAAGAATTAAAGATTATCCTTCATTACTAATAGAACAAATGCATCGAAATTAAATAGAACTTTAAAAAGTTAATCATATTTCATCAATTACTTGTTTGTGAAGTCCATCCAGTATATACCCACTAATAATTTCAAGATGTCATTTTTGCTTCCTTATAAGTTCCTCCATTTCTGCATTTAGTTTATCGATATCTCTCCAATAGTCTCAGTTTTGGAGGATTAACACGTGACAACTGCACCATTGCGTGATTCAGTAAAAGAAGTAATTAAACAATAAATCTCAACCATACAATAGTTGAGATTTCTCCTTTTGGTTACTATCTCAAACCTGTCCCTAAATTTTAGGTATCTTTGATTATTTTCCTTTTTAGCATACATTTTTATTTAAGCTTTCATTCAGATTCATGCGTCTTACTTCACATTTCAAAATTTCTTCGTTCAAGAAATTAACCTTTCATTATATATTTTTGGAATTCATCAACATATAGATAGTTTAGAGAGTAAATGGCTTAAAGAAAAGATTTGCTAAAAGAAAAGGGGAAAAAAAACTTCGGAAGTTTGCCTCCTTGATTACATCAAAGTTCTCTTCACATTAACCACAAAGCCATTTTTAATTGACTGAATTTGAAATAAATGCTTGTCTTTGCAATTGCCATGGCGATCCATGGCTACAAAAGTTTATGAAGAAATTGGTTGCCAATTGCCATGGCCAACAGAAAAGTTTAGGGGAATATCAGTTTTTTCATATATTCATATGTTGAAAATCATTGCTTATGACAGAGTATTATTGATGTTGAATGCTAATGCTTGGTTGAGTTTGATTCTTCCCCATTTTTGAAGAGATGGAAGTGAGAGGTGTTTTTTTGGGGACCAATTAGGATAAATGTTAATGAATTTAGGAAGTTAAAATGATATTTCTTGAGAGGTCCAGCTATCCTGCCTCCATGTTTGTCTTTTTGTGATTCAATCATTAGATTTAAATGGGGTTGCAAAAATTAGTGATATATTTTTCTTGGCTTTTAACATTGCAGTCCTTATTGTTTTTCAAAAACTAAAAAATGGTAAGGGTTTCAAAATTTTAACACACAAGTTCGCTAAAATATTGTGTTATCTTAAGGGTAATTTAATAAATAAACATATTTAATAAACATTATTGTTATTTAATTAGGGTTTATATGTTAAAATTTTGAAACCTATAACTTTAATTATATTACAACAAACATTAGGGACTTAGCAAAAAATGCCAAAATTTGGGATGTGATTTTTTTTTAAAATAAAGACTCACCTTAAATTATATTTAATGTAATTTAATCATCAAGAGGAGGATAAAATAAGATATTGGACTCACCTGACCCACTTGTATGTTATTTATTTTTATATTATTTTTATTAGTTGAAGTTACAACAAATATAACTTAGAGATTACCATAAATAAATAAATAACTCTTGCTTATATAAAATTATAATTGTCCCATTTTATTTTTATTTTTTTATTGTCACATTTCATTAACTCCTCTAGGTTAAGAGGAAATCTGAATTCCGATGAATAAATATCGTTTTAGTATGCGCTTGTCCAAAACATGTGTACTAGGATTAGTTGCTGGCGGGTAAATTGGACACAGAGTTTTAGTTGACTCCGTAAAATAAAGTGAATAACAATAATTTTTAATTTTTCCCGAGAAGTCAAAATTTAATGAAAACAACCAAATCAATTAAGATAAACTAAGGCAGGTACAAGCTTCTTTCTCATTACACATTAAAAATATTATTTAGTATTGAGATATTATAATTTTTAAGTCATAATTATAATAAAAAAATATTATAATTATAAAACAAAAATTGATAATTATAATAAATTTAAATTTGTACGAGATCAATGCATTTTAACTTGCAAATTACAGTAACTATAAAATTAGTACTACCTAACCCCAATATTAAATTGGACCAAAATCCTCCTCAATAGAATTAATAATTTCCGAAGTTCAATAAATGAAGCTAATCTTAGCCGTTGAATCAAGTATCTGCTCATGATCGTAGCGGGAGCCAAAAATAAATAAATAAATAAATAAATGTAAAAAGAAAAGTCTCTCCCTCTTAAAAAACAATTTGCTTGAGAAGGAAACAACGACGAGAAAAGACACTTACCAAAAGAAACACTCCCAGCTTCTCGGTTTCTTGTAATAACAACAGATAAACTCACACATTCTCAGTCTCTCTCAAGTTGTACTGTCGATCGCCATTCTCAAGGTAACCGCCGTTTCCCTTTCTAAACATTTCGCTTGGTTGGTTGGTTTTTCTGTTTGGTTCCCGAGAAAGAGTGGGAAAACTGAAAATAGAAACTGCGCATTTTGTTGTATTTTTGAAATCAAGTCCCGAAGTTCGAATCTTCTACATGCAGATGACTTTTATGCCGAAATGAATTAAATTATATGAAACGACACAATTTGTTGATCTTTTTTTCGTATTTGACGCTGGTTGGTGTTATAAGAAGCAAAATGTAACTTGTACTATATGTTTTGATCCAGAGCAATTGTTACTGTTGAAGGCAATTCGTAATTTTAAATCGATACAGGTATAATTTTGAGTTAGGTCAATATTATCTTCTCATTGATCGAGTGCAGTCTTATATTTGTTATTATTGGGCTTGGTTCGTCTAAGTTACCGTCACTGAGAAACAGTTCAAAAGTGAATATGATGAATTTTATGCTTTTTGTGTTTTAAATGTATTTTGCTTCCGTTAGCTTGCTATAAATGAATAGTAATGAGCAGGGTAATGGTCTATTGGGCTACAGCGATCACCTTATGGTGAGGATATTTGGTTAATTCACAGTTTAAATACTATTCACAGGGAGTCACCATGTGTCTAGATGCGCACCACATGGTGGGCACTGGTGCAATAATGAGCGTACTATTTTGTTATATAAGCTTACTGTTCTTAGCAATAACTTTGTTATCTGTCGTATTTTAGCCTCATTTGTTGATAATTAAAACCAATTAGATATAATATTAAATCCCCCCTAAAGTTTTCTATTGCTTTCATCAATTATGCTGTTTTATTCCATTGTTTGTATTGACTCTGGTGTTGAATTGGAATGTATTCGTGAAAATATCATGATAACTGGGTATAATCAATACTTTTAGTTTTGTGCCAGGTTTTCATTTGAAGAGTTCACTTTATATTATATTTGTCAGTTGAACTTGGATTGTTTTGGAATAAATGGAGCCGGAAGAAAGAGAAAAGATATCGGTGGATACTCAAGTTAGTGTTGGTGGATTTGATAGAGATATCAAAGCAGTAGATCTTGTCAAATACTTGGAAAATGAAGTTGGAGGTGTGTGGCGTTGTAGGTTGAAGACTTCTTGCACCCCTTCAGAGTCATATCCTAACTTTTTTATAGAAAATGTTGCAGAAGTCCAAAAAACAGATGATTATGAAAAGGTGGAGACCCATGCATTTGTGCATTTTGCCACGTCTACGTACATAACTCGTGCAATGGATGCTGCGGAGCATATGGAGCTTTTTCTGAATGTCCGAGCATTGAAGGTCAGTTTGGGCCCTGAAAATCCATTCCGCTTGAATCAGAGAGGGAGGACTTCAGCTCCCTTGAAGTTACCTGATGTGTATGTTGAAATTGGTACATTAGTTACCCAGGACGAATTTTTTGTTTCATGGCGAGGACCTGCTTCTGGGACTGATTTTCTGGTGGATCCATTTGATGGAACATGCAAATTTTGTTTTACAAAAGACACTGCCTTCGCTCTCAAAAGTTCTACCGAGCATGCAGTGATTAAATGTGAATTTAAGGTGTTCTTGGTAAGGGAAATCGATATTGTCAAGCAATATTCTGAATTACCATGTGTAGCAATTTTGTTGCTGCTGGCTTCTTAACCCGGATCTGCTACAGAACTGCCGAGGATGATATAGAGGTGCTTGTTCCTTTTGATCTGTTGGACGATGATGATCCTTGGATCCGAACAACAGATTTCTCACCTAGTGGAGCAATTGGTCGATGTAATTCGTATTGAATTTCCATCTCTTATCTTCATCATGGGATGTTGAATGAGGTCATGAGTTATCTTAGAAACCAAAGGGTGCAAGAGGATTGCCTGAGCCAGCCAGTCACAATTAGAGAAGAACCTGATTTTGAGGTGCCCATGGAAGATCCCTTTTTCTGTATGCATTACAAGGAAGGGGTATCCTTTGAGATAATGTTTCTGGTGAATGCAGTCATGCATAAAGGCATTCTTAATCAACATCAGTTATCAGACAGCTTCTTTGATCTGCTAAGGTGTCAACCTAGGGAGGTCAATGTCACTGCATTGAAGCACATCTACTCTTATAAATGTCCGGTGTTTGATGCCTATGAGAAGCTGAAAGATGTGCAAGAATGGTTAATAAAGAATCCTAAGCTGTATGAGGGTCCTAAGAATATAGATGACATTGCTGAAGTCAGAAGGTTGGTTATTACTCCAACTAAAGCTTACTGTCTACCACCGGAAGTTGAACTCTCCAACAGGGTTCTTAGAGAGTATAAAGATGTGGCTGATCTCTTTCTAAGAGTTGCCTTTATGGATGAGGGCTTGCAAACAATGAACGCAAATGTTCTCAGCTATTATGTTGCTCCTATCGTGAAAGACATCACGTCCAAATCTTTCTTGCAGAAAACAGGAGTGCTTAAAAGGGTGAAGAGCATTCTCTCTGATGGATTCAATCTATGTGGCCGGAGATATTCTTTTCTGGCCTTCTCCTCCAATCAACTGAGAGACCATTCTGCCTGGTTTTTTTCTAAAGTTGGAGAGACTAGTGTACTTGACATCAAAAATTGGATGGGGGAGTTCACTGCCAAGAATATTGCAAAGTATGCTGCTAGGATGGGTCTTTGCTTCTCTTCTACTCATGCAACAGTTGAGATACCGCCAACAGAAGTTGATCATGAGCTTCCAGATATTAAGAGGAATGGATATGTTTTTTCGGATGGTATTGGAAAGATCACCCCTGATCTTGCTATGGAAGTAGCCCAGATATTGAAATTGGATGGAAGCCCTCCACCCTCTGCTTATCAGATTAGATATGCTGGTTACAAAGGGGTTGTGGCGTGTTGGCCTGCAAAAGATTATGGGATTCGAATGTCTTTGAGGGGAAGTATGAAAAAATTCAAGTCCTGCCACACGACTTTGGAAATTTGTTCTTGGACTAGGTTTCAGCCTGGTTTCCTGAACAGGCAGATCATTACATTGCTATCCACATTGAATGTTTCAGATGAAATTTTTTGGACTGTGCAGGCTTCTATGGCTTCTAAACTGAATCTAATGCTCGTGGCCTCGGATGTGGCATTTGAAGTTCTCACTGCATCCTGCACTGAGCAAGGAAACACAGCAGCAATAATGCTGAGTGCTGGTTTCAAGCCCCAAACAGAACCTCATCTACGAGGCATGCTAACTTGTATTAGAGCGGCCCAGCTTTGGGGCCTTAGGGATAAGGCAAGGATCTACGTACCTCCTGGGAGGTGGTTGATGGGATGTTTAGATGAGCTTGGGGAATTGAAAGAAGGCCAATGCTTTATCCAAGTGTCAGAGTCATCTCTGGAAAACTGCTTTTCCAAACATGGTTCTAGGTTTGCAGAGACAAAGAAATTGCAAGTTATCAATGGGTTTGTGGTTATAGCTAAGAATCCTTGTCTTCATCCTGGAGATGTAAGGATTCTGGAAGCAGTTGACCGTCCGGAGTTGCACCATTTATGTGATTGCCTTGTTTTTCCTCAAAAAGGTGATAGGCCCCACACAAATGAAGCTTCTGGAAGTGATCTTGATGGGGACCTGTACTTTGTCACTTGGGATGAAAATCTTATCCCCTCTAGTAAGAAGAGCTGTCCTCCTATGGAGTATACTCCTGCCGAGGCCAAACCCTTAACATGCCATGTCAATCATCAGGTTGCTATTTGCCTCTGGATTTTCTAATTTATAATAATGATAATAATAATAATTATTATTATTGTTATTGTTATTTTTTTTCCATTAGTATTAAATAGTATCCTTTTATAAAATTTTCCATTCTCCACCAAGGCAATTAAGATAGCACCTGCAATTGTGCATCCATGTTGGTTAAGATAATGTCAGCTTCCAATTGTTTCCGTATTTATATTCACAAAGCATGACAGTGTTAGGCTAATATCTATTCCCCCGCAAAAAAAAAAAAAAGGACTTGTTTGAAACTATTAATTTTGGACACACCAACTTTTCTCTGGTGCATCATTATGCGCATACACGCTGTTCTCAAAATTGATGTCAAGATTACAAGAGATGAATTGGTGAACAAATTCATTAATTACAAGAGATGAATTGGAATTTTAATTCATATTGCTGAATTGATGAATTTGAAATTCAATTAATGATATAGATGAATTGGTGATTTCTGGAACTTAAAAAAAAACAGTAGTGAAAGCTGGATTACGGTCATTCTATTATTTCTTACAGAAGCTTTCAGATTATGGTTTATCTTGTTTTTAGTAGATATAGAACTCCAACTTTTTATTGTCTTTATTTTACAGGACATAATTGATTTTTTTGCTAAACACTTGGTGAATTAGAACCTGGGGCAAATCTGCAACGCACATGTTCTTCATGCTGGCCGCAGTGAATATGGAGCTTTTGATGAGAACTGCATCCTTCTAGCGAAGTTAGCTGCCACTGCGGTTGATTCTCTCAAAACTGGGAAGATTGTAACCATGCCTTCACATTTGAAACCGAAAAAATACCCAGATTTTATGGAAAAAGAAGAATACCAGACGTACAAATCGAATAAAATATTGGGAAGGCTCTATAGGCAGATTAAAGATGCTTATGATGAAAACATTTCTGTTTCATCTGAGGTAGATATTAATCCAGTTGACATCCATTATGATACTGATCTTGAGGTCCCTGGATCAGTTGATTTCACTGCTGATGCACGGAATCAAAAGTGCTCTTATGATGGCCAGCTGAATGGTCTTCTGGGACAGTACAATGTGAACAGGAAAGAGTTTAGGCACATTTGGTCCATGCCAAAATACAATAGCCGGAAGCAAGGAGAACTACAGGAGAGGCTCAAGCATTCTTACAGTGCATTGAGGAAAGAGTTTAGGCAAGTTTTTGAGAAAATGAATTCTGATTTTGAGCTCTCTGACAATGAAAAGAATGTATTATATAAACAAAAGGCATCAGCGAGGTACCAGGTTACTTACCATTGAGAATGGGTGAAGAAGTCACTTGATTTGCTAGAGCAAGGTAGTGCTAGGAGTGTTGTGTTATTGAGTTTTGCCTGGATTGCAAATGATTATCTGGCTCGGATCAAAATTAAGTGCCGGGAAGTGGCAAATATTGGCAAATCTAAGCCAGTCAAAAATCTAGCCAGGTATCTAGCCAAAAATCTAAGCCTTTTAATGTGTTTAAATTTATGAGCCATTATTCCATTGGTTAGATAAGGACACTTTATGACCCACATAAATTATTTTAACCAATGCAACCATACCTCGTCTATAAAAATTTATGATTTTATTTAATTTAACAAATCACGGCATGGTGAATAAAAATATCGATTTCCATGTATTTATTATTTCTTACTTTTTAACCTTTGCAATAAAAATATAAATTTCATATTCATTTAATAATATTAATAATCCATATATAATATACTTAATACATTGTTTAAAAAAGAACTAGTGAAAAATATGTTTTAATATTCATTTGATATTTAAACAAGAGTTCAATAACAATACCTCAAAAGTAAAGTATTCCACAAATTGAACACCATTAAATGGTAAAAAAAATCAACAAAATCTTATCATCCGTTGATATCCAAACAATTAGATATGATAACTCTAGAATATGGTAATCACAGCCTTTAAACATTAATATTTCATGTATTTTGTTCTTATTTTAAATTGCTTAGGCACAGCACGATTACAAAGCCTAGTCATGATACTTCACGAATGGGCTAGACTCTTGCTGTTCCTCTCAATTTTTCTAGTGTTATTTATAGGAAAATCCATGCATTCTGTAAAAACAATCTTATACCATGAGAATGAAATACAAACACAATCCATACACCGAATACTTATTAATTTTTTATTTTCTTCAACTGAATGACTTCATTTTCTCTCATGGGTTGACACAACTTATCTAGAATTAATGGAATTTCAAGACATCCCCTTGCAAGTGTTGCTAGAGCAATTGTCAACGCAACCAGCCATCTTTTGTGCATCTGCAGTGTCACATTAGAAAACATATAAAGATACAAATATCTAAAATTTATAAAACATATTCATGAAGAAATTTATAGATTACTGAACTAAAGAGAAAGAGATTTAATATACCATCAACGTTATCGGAGCAAGAATCCATTGTGCAGCCGATGTTACAGTAATCGAAACTCGTAGAAACACCGCCATGAAAGAGGCAGTGCTTTAAACATTTCCAGGCACAAGGCAAGAGTTTCTTTGGAACATATGGAAACCTACGCTTCATATCTAAAATGCAATCGAAATAACATGCGGCATAACATTTATCGAACCTCGCCGTTGCTTGCCCTATGAACAACAGCATCAGCATCACAGCAAAGATGACTTTCTTCTCCATTGTTAGGCTAATTCCCAGAAGCTAGCTGTCTCAATGGCTTAATTTGCTGGTTTGGCAGATACAATTTCTAAAGCATAATATACATACTAGTCTTGTACATGAAATGACATTAATATTATTATCACACAATTACTTGTTATCTTTTCCATGTATGGAATGTATGTGAATGTGAACTTAATTGACATTGGCTTGTTCACGTAAAGTAGTAAGACATTTATGAAGCACTAAATAGAAACAATGGTTGAACTGTATGTAGCATTATTAGGTCATCATTTTAATTTGCAATTGAAGTACTTCTCTAATTTCCTTATAGATTATTATCTGATCTGGCTCACACTTTTCTCTGGGTGAGAGTTTACTCTTTTCACCAACCAGAAACATTTAATTTGTTAAGTCTGTCTCGTTTATTAAAAAAGACAAATAATAAATGCTTTCTTACATTTGTAGAATCCAAACATCATTTATTAACTAACGTATACTCTGATATTGGAATGGCATGGGGTTATAATTCATAGGTGTTACAGAAAACATTAGCAAAATTCTTTTTTTATTTGTTGAAGAAACTTGAAAGTGTTATGAATTATAAGATGGTAGACTAATATAACCTGCCTTAAAAAAGTAATCATTAATAACTTGTTCACAGTAGCCACGCGGTTTAAATGGAAAGTAATTATGAAAAATATCAAATTAAAAGTTTCCTTTAGCAATCCTGGGTGAACAGGCCTTAACATTCTAAAATGAAGATTGTTTAAATCAAGAAAAGGTTCTTTACCAGCAAACAAATTTTATTTGATTTTTACAACAAATAATATGTGGGCCTGGATCTTCCTTCCATCATTACACTTTGATTCTACAACTAATTTAAGTTGCCTGGTGGAATGCTTTGTTCATTCTTGAAGAAATTATCGGGATCAAACTCCGGTGTTCCCATTACTCAACCACCCCTTCTTAAAATTTCCATTGAAATACTTGGTCCCATAAATCCCTTCCAAAGCGTCTTTCAGGCTCGTTTGATTTTTTGAACTGATGCCGATATCAAGATCTCTATAGTTAATGTTCGGGGAGAAAATACACGATTTGAGACTGCATGGCGAAAGCAGATATCGGGTGGTAGAGTTCTGCGAACGGTGAAACAGATAGAAAGTTCGCGCGCTGGGAACTAATGCAAATGATAAATATTCACACGAAAAGCACCTCATCCGGCGAGGCCACCTCAGAAGAGGCATAAGGCCATTCCTGGCTAGAGGTCGAGAGGCGAGGAGACCGGTCGACGGCGGTTGGGCAAGACATGCTTCTCCACCACCCGGTAATTCCAGAGAATCTACAACGCTTTTCCGGCACTGGCGTACAGAATAATGCAGATCTCACAGTAATCCACGATGCTCCACGCTTTTCCTCGCACCGTGTAACACGCAAGATCTCACAGAACCGCGGGCGTATACGCAAGATCCCACGCTTGCCCATAACGCACAGCCGTAGTCCCATACCGCCTCTGAAAAAGCGTAAAACCTGATCTGAGAGGAAGCCTATAAAAAGGTAGCAGCCAACGGGCGTAAAAAGGTTAGCATTTTTCAGATTAGAGAGAAATTAAAAAGAAGAGAAAACCGAAAAAGCTTGATAAGATCTGCGGGTAAACATTCCCCGAACTTTCATATCCGACTTGAGCGCCGGAGGCTCATACGAAAACAATCCGGCCCGTGATTACGACTTGTCGCGCGCAGGACATCCTAAAAGGAGTTCACGAGAGATCTCCGGTCGCGATGGTTGATCGAAAGGTAGATTCCGTCGAGAACAGGAGAACTGCATCTCGCGATCAACATTTTGGCGCATAACTGTGAGCAAAAAGCTTACGTTGATAGCAAGGGCAGAAGCAAAGCAAGTGAAGAGCAATGGAGCATGATGGGGTGCACAAAGGCATTGCGGGTGATATGAGGCTTAACGATTTGACGCTCGGTGGAGATAGTCATCTGGCTAAGCACGGAAAAAGTCATGTTCGATCGATGGAACGGATGGAAAAGCGTGATGGAGACCTTGACAACCATCCCGCATGAGGCGGAAAAGCTAGCTGGGCGGTAACCCAAGGGAAGGGCGAGAGGCGATTTGAGTGGCACCAGTCCCGAGAAGGCGGGGAGAAGTCAAACCACGTGAGATTTTGGAGAGATTAACGATCACTGCGTGGGGGAGAATTTATAGAGAAAAGAGAAAGCATCCCCGCAAGACGGATCAGACGATTTCCAGGACGATGACGGTGAATGCAAAGAGGAAACGGAGCTGGTAAGGCAAATGCACGATGTAGCAAGAGCGGATCAGGATTCTGTTAAAAGACGTGACCTCGGTCGCGGGCAAGAAAATGGAGGCGGTGGAGGGAAGCGCGCAGATTTGCGTAGATTATTGACGACATGCGGAAGGAACAGAAACCTTCTGCCGGTTGAGGATACGTGCTGGACGGAGAATCACCGCCAGCAGCGAGATCACGGTGAGGCGCTATTCCGAGAGATTACCCCGACCCTCGAGATACTCTAGTTAACTCCGCGTACATAGAGCGCCAACGGTACATAACCTGGTACAAGCGATTATCTCAACCAAAGGTGCAGGTGTTCTACTATCCCTCGAGGGGCGATACGAGAACGGGCATGGTGCTGCTGAGGAAGCTTCTCGGGCAGATTAAACCCCAGCGATGTGACGTGCGCGTGAATTCGCGCAGCGCTTAGTGGGCAATGTCACCGGAAGACGACGTGATGGAGCCGAAAAGACATGAACAGGAGTGCGAAATTCCTTCTAGAATTATCAAGAGGTTTCATCGGCCGTCCTCGACTTGAGCCTTCAACCACCCTCAAAGGCATGGGATCGAAAGCATGGGTGAAGATAGAAGGGCATGTAATAATTGGTAAGCCTGGGCTTATTCAAACATGCGCAAGACAATACCAACAAAGCAAGAGACATCGATCAAGAGGAAATGCACGGATCAAGACAGACCGCCAGGTTACGGGAGGAAAGAAGAGAGCATTACTGCATCAGGAACGGGTGGCCCCGAGGAGGACCACCGAAGCCTCCAAGAAGAGTTATGAGTTCATCGCCTCACTAATCGAGGCCACCATGCCGCAGGGCGCAACCTCCTCGCTCTCGCCTAGGGAGCTCGAGGCGCATGATTCGGCATCCTATGGTCTTCATCAACATTCACTCAGTAAAACGTAACAGCAGTACTGTCGGTACTTCCACCGCCTTCACCTTTCAGAAGCGGGAAACGGAAAGAAAGAAATGCACCGATCGACTGTAACCAGAATATGGGCTGTATACTTCCTTTAAGATGTCCCCGGATGAGGGTACGAGGCCATAAAGGATCGAGGGGTCAGCCGAAATTGCACTCCCTACACCAATAATAACAAAGCTACCCAACAGGGGAGTGTGATAGAGGACGCTATTGTGTAAAGCTCCATGGCACCCATATACCACGCCAGAGTGTGAGATCTCAAGACCCGTGTCAAGATTCTGGTGAGAACGTACCGGACGAAGTTCACGGATTGGATTTTTCCACGGTGGCTGGGCAATGTGAAGGGAGCGAGGATAAACTTAATGGGCGCGCGAACAACAATGTGGTGATACCTTGGGGCCCAATATTACTTGAGATTCCAAATGACGAGAAAAATTATGCTAGTACGCTACATGACCGCAAGAAATAGTACTCCTCAACACCCCAAAGAAATGCAAACGAAAGTGCGGTGCAAGTGCCAGGTTAATCATGTGGACGGACGAGGAGAGAAGGAATTACACCTTACCGCAGGATGCTTTTAGTCAATGGGCAAGGCCACTGCCGCTTGAAGAAGTTTGACCCATACCGATCGACATGCGGAGCCTGGGCCGATGTGTTATCGTTCAACCCCAAGAGATTTTATTACAGTCACCGTAAATTGACACACCAAGATCTTCCTTGAAAGCGTGTTCGAGGAGTGTCGTTCCTTTCAGCGCGGTCGTAACCCGCTTATCACAATCGGAGCCCCACGATGTTAACAACGACATACGGAATTTGTCAGAAGCATGAGGAAGGTCCTACCAGATGATCCGTCGGCTCACCATTTTAAGCGAATACGCAGAAATGGCGGTGTTGTCCAAACCATTATCTCGCCTGGGCAAGCCGTGAACGGGTAGTAGAAAGCGGTACGGTGAGACCGCAGGATCGCAGCGCTCGCTACTCCTGGCAAAGCGTTGCGGGAGGCAATGCAGATAACATCCTCGATACCGACTGAAAACAAGATCGCGACAAGAACCGTAGAGGATCCAAAATGTAGTTTCTGGACCGTAGTAACCCGGAAAGCATCGATCGTCGAGACTCTGTGGAGAGCAAAGGGTGAGTCGTGAAATGCTTATGCTCACGCCGACGCGTTTCGTCGGACACGAAGACACGCCGGATCGACTCGAGGTGGGCCGCCATGTTCGGCATGTCATAAGCCGCATATGTTAAGAAACGTGCTCGCAAGAAGGCGGGTACAGGAGGCGCTCAACCAAAAGAGGAATTTACGAGGCTATAAATGGCGAGCGTGAGGTTCGAGCAGCGTGGTTCATTCGGTAAGTCAGCTTACCCGTAGCTGGATATCAACGCGTGTGCAGGTAAAGGCAAACGGCAAGTAAAGGATGACGCGCATGTGTGGATTTACATTTTCACGCGCTTCAAAAGATGCCTTTCCTCACAAAGATCGATCACCAAGAGATTCAACGGCCGGGCATGTGGTCCTGCTTAGCATCACGGACGCCGCTTCGGATACAACCGCATCCCCATGCACGAAAGTTGCGTGACAGGAGAAGAAGCACGGGAGTTTTCATCACTAACCAAGTGCTCGTTTCACATGCAATGCCATTCGGTCTAAAAAATGCTCGCCACCATCAAAGGCTATCGCGAACAAAATCTTTAAGCCGTTGATCGAAACCACTTTTGGTGTACGCGGACGACATGATCACCAAGTCCAAAACTCGGGCGAACACGCCGTACACCTCGAGACATTCGAAGCTGGTAAGTATGTAGCATTAAGCTCAACCGTGAGAAGTGTGCTTTGGGGTCGAGTCGTGAAATTTTGATTCACAAGAAGCCATGGAAGATTATACAAATCGAAGTAACTAGGAAGATCCAGCGATTGCAAGGTATTGTGCAGTATGACGCCTCAGAACCAAGCCGAGATGCAAAGCCTCAATAGGTCGGAGGCCATACGAAAGCGATTATATGACATACAAGGTTACGATAAGTGTCGCCCACCTATTCTTTCAAGTGATACGAGGTTAGGAAAGAATCAGCACGGACCCCGCACGCGTAACGCGGAGAAGTTTTCCGATCAAGCAATATTTGAAGGGACCGGCTGGGGCCGTCCACACCGGCGAGGGGATTGCGCTAGGCCCATATTTCGGGCGTATCGATCGGGCCGCCAGCTCTGTCAGCGGTAGAGAAGATAAGTTCAAGATCCGACATATATTACACCAAAGAAGCGTCCCCGTCGACGAGACCGATACCACCGTTGGAGAAATGTAATTCGTACCACGGTCGCGAGTAATGGGGCCTTAAAGTCGGTGTTCTATTTTCAGCATTCGCCTTGTGAATTGCCGCTTAAGTTAACGAGGCCAATTATCACACAAATTTCAAGCAGCCGATCTCGGGTCTCGTAAGGGTCAACCGTACCATTGCGCAATAAAGTTCGCACATGCTGATGCTCGTCGGTTTCGTAACAGAATGAAAGCGTTGCCCGTATATGGCCGATTCATAAAACCTCTGGCGCAAGAAATTTAAAAGTTGCCTGTGCAAGACGCGTAGGTAGATCAACAGAAGCAGAATCGTATCATATGCTTAGCAATACGTAACTGCGCTAAGTAGCAAATGTCTATTTCCGTCATCGTGGGAGCGAAGTTCAGAGCAGATTGTTCCGAAGGCCTGTGGGGAGGAGATCTTCATACGAAGTTGTACCACAAATAACCGTAGCAGAAATAAGCCCTCGAGCAATAGGTTCCAATTACAAGTGCCGCGGAAAGGCATGGAAGCTAAGATCGTAATCGGGATTCACCGTTGCGTAATCATGCTGAAAGATTCTAAACCAAGAGAGAGAAGATGGAACAAAGACTCCAAGAATGTGCAGATTTACGGGAAGTTCAAGCAATGAGGTATACAAACTCTGTGAGCAGAATAGTCGAGCAGACATTTCATGAGAGGGATTGCAAGAATACCCAAATGCCAAAGCCGTCCTTCCCAGGTGAAGTCCACCCCAAGTATCGAAAGGAATTCGGGTGTTATGGATAGAACAAAATGTCATGGGAGGGACCCGAAGGCCATATACCTGTAGATTTATTACCAATGATAAAGCCGCGAGTCAAGACAGAGCCTGTGCCCTTTGAGATACACGTATTGATCAAATTTTGGCATCAGACCGGGCGCAGGATATACACTACCGTCTTTTCCTGTTTGGATGAGGATTTATGCGGATTACGACCGGGAGAGTAAGTACATGAAGGAATTTTATGGAAATCATTCTAAGGGAGGTCCTCGCCCACAAGCGCCTAAGTGCGTGGATATTTTCGGCCGACAATGCACTGTGATGCAGTACACTGCAAGCCGTGCAGTTCTGCCGTAGTTTTATGTAATTTCTAACCAACCACCGTAGAAGCTTCACCTCCATGGTTTCCCTGGCCATTTGCTCAATGGGAATCGATCTCGATCGCCCATTGCCAGTGGGCGGCGAGCAAAGAATACATGCACAATAAGTATAGATTACTTCAATGTCGGACAGTAAGCCCTTGGGCAGGATCACAGAGAAGAAAACAACAGCACTTCGTAGGAGAAACCCCGTCTCTGTCGACATACGATCCCTTATGCCTTGGTAACGCTAACGGCAGCCTGACAATCACGCCAGGATTTCTCAACTGGATAGAAATAGGTGATTGCTCACCGTCACCCTCAATCGAACGGATGTTGTAAGCACTAACAAGACCATCAAGAAGCTTCGAAACCAGTTTTGAGCAAAAAAGGTGTTGGGTCGACGAGCCACAAAAGCAGGGCATACAGAATAACCCACAAAAACCCAAGAATCGGGAGACACCGCTCGCTTGGCTGGATACTAAGCCAAGTCGCAATGCACAGACAAGAATCCACTAAATAATCGGACGTATCTGGCTCAATGAAACAGTGAGAACGCATTTGTTTATATGTTTGAATCTCGACCGCTAACGGAAAGGAGTGAGCAAGGTTTTGTTTATCATCACTTACCAAATGTGAGGGTTGTCGGTATTATAACCGGTAAGGTGAAGATACTGCAATTCGTTATCGAGGATCGCATCGGTAAGCACGAATCGCAGTAACAAACATTCACCCAAGGAGCGCCGACCAATCAGTGCCATATGTAGTCAAGCGATACGCCACCGAGCCATGTCGTTCGCCGACGTCACGCAGGAAACACGAACGCAAGACACCGGAAATACTTCCAGAAGACTGCTCACACCAAAGTTATTACCGTTCATTATCGCTTATCTTCACACCTTACGTCCTAACACCGCACGAAGTCTAACTCACCATTAATCTAACGCCGAGAATGCCATTCATGAAATCGAAAATTTCTAAAGGCATGCAAAGCGTCGCCAAGTCTCAAAGCCCGCCTGGCGGCGCAGATGTAAGTTGTTGATGCCAGATCCGCCGCCACGGTAAGCAGTTATAATCCTCGAGCGCCAAAGGTCATCCAAGGCATGCAAAGGTTTCGCGTCTCAAAAGCCCGCCTTACGGCGAGACGTATTAAGCATGCCAGACTGCCGCCACGCAGAAGGCAAAGTAGAATCTCGAAGCCAAGGCCATCCATGGCGGCTCACAGTTCAAATCATTTCATTACGGTTTGTTGACGCCAGATCTACCTACCACGGTAAATGCTAAAGCAGTAACTTCGAAGGCCAAGTTAAGCCATCATCCACAGATGCAAAGGCTCTTCACAAAGTCTCAAAGCCTGTCTTATATGGCGGTATTGGTTAAGTACGCGACTGCTTTACCACGGTATGCGCAGTTAGTAATCTCGAAGCCAAGAAGCCATTCAAGGTACGCAAAGCCGCTAAGTTCTCAAAGCTCGCTTTATGGCGCAGACGTGGGCTACATGCCAGATCCGGCTTCATTACCCCAGAAGGCGCAGAATCCTGAAGCCAAAGGTTTCATCCAAGGTACGTAGGCTCCGCGAAGTCTCAAAGCCCGCCTTACGGCGAGACAGGTTACATGCCGATCCGCCGCCACGAAGGGGCAGCGTAATCCTCGAAGCGCCAAGAAGCCATCCAAGGCATGCAAAGGTTCGCCAAGTCTCAAGCCCGCTCATGGCGACGGTTGTGTTATGCTGCGATCTGGGCTTACCATTTAAAAAAGCGCAAACAGAATCTCGAAGGCCAAGGTTATCCAGCATGCGCCGACAAGTCTCAACCTGTTTTACATGCAGCAGGTTTGCGATGCCGTGATCCGGCTTTCACCACGGTAGCGCGAAAGTGCATCTAAAGACTCTCAAGAAATTCCTAAGGCATGGAAGACTCATCAAGCTCCAAACATGGATGGCGACTGGGGTTGCCGCAAGCGTGCCCGAGGTGCTGCTGCAGGTAGAAAGAAGCAGAATGATTAACTCAGTAACATGCAACTGAACGAAGTATACCGA
>JAUJEN010000348.1:0-25197 GCA_030448925.1 Citrus cavaleriei | reverse complement strand
ATCAGTATTACTTCGTTCAGTTACATTACTAGGTTAATCAATTCTGCTTCTTTCTACCTGCAACACCTTCGTTGTAAGCCTGCCACCACACAGGCTTGGCTCGGCCGGAGGTAGGGATCAGGCTTGGAAGGGCTTACCATACGTCAGCGGGGTGTGGGTGCGCCCAATGACCTTGAAATCAGGAGGACCGGTGCGCCCAGCTGGGTCGTGCTCACTGCTGTCGGTCTCAGGTGGCGACTCGATGAGCAGTGTGAGAATCGTGAAATGGATCAAAAATAGCTTCCCGGAAGGTTAGCTCACAGAGAGTGCAGGCAGGGGTCCCGATCCAGAACCGTCATTTGTCGTGGACTGCTCGAAACCACAGCAATGACGCGGGGTGCATCAGCGATGCCCGGCGAGAACAGGCTGAGAGCAATCGCACAGGGGCCTTCCCATTCGAGCGTCACTTCGAGCTGAACTAGCGGACAAGGGAATCAATTTAATTAAAACAAAGCATTGCGATGGTCTACGGATGCTCCGCACAATGTGATTTACACCGCGATCTTTCACGATATGTCAAAGTGAAGAAATTCAACAGCAGAGCTTGGCGGGTAGCAGCTTGGGCAGATGCTTATGACTCTCTTAAGGTAGCCAAATGCACCGTCGTCATCTAATGGTGGTAGCGCGCGCTTGAATGGATAAGCAGAATTCCATCCTGTCTGTCTATCATGAAACCACAATGAGCAGGCAGCGATCAGCCGTGGGGAAGAAGACCTGTTGAGCTTGACTCTGGTCCGACTTTGTGAAATGACTTGAGAGGTGTGAGTATAAGTGGGAGGCCAGGAAGCGGTAGTGAAATAGCTCGCACCGCGTTATTTGCTTATTCAGGTGAATGGGAATGACCTTGCCCCTCTTTTGACCGAGCCCCTCGGGGGGCGATCAGCAGAGAAGACACATTGTCGGGTGGGAGTTTGGTGGGCGTATTGTTAAAGATAAGCGGGTCATACAAGATGAGCTCAGCGAGAGCAATCTGGTGTGAACAAAAGGGTAAAAGCTTCGTTTGATTGATTTCGATCTGAATCGAACCAGGAAAGCGTGGCTGTCGATCAGCTTTAGACGCCCCGAATTTGAAGCTAGAGTGTGAAAAAGTTACCTGAGGGATAAGCGGCATGGCGATAGCGTTCATAGCGGCGTTGCTTTTGATCCTTCGATCGGCTCTTCACATCATTGTGCAAGCGAGAATTCACCAAGTGTTGGATTGTTCACCCACTAGGAGCGTGGTGGGTTTGGGCAAGTTGAGGAGTTAGTTTACCCTCTTGATGGCTAACGTCGTAATAGTAATTCAACTGGTCTGAGAGGCAAGATTGATTCGCACAATTGGTTCGCTTGGTTGAAAGCAGTGATGGCGTGCTACCGTCTGTTGGATTATGAGCGAAGCATCTCTAAGTCGAGAATCAGGGCTAAAGCGACAGCGATGCGCCGGGTTGCCGACCAGCATGATAGGACCTCCGGTCCCAGAAGCCGCGTCGTGAAGCCAAGCCCCGGAAGGGCATGGCCGGCAGACTGAATCGTAATTCCCAGGCGGCGGGTAGAATCGCTGCGCGACTTAAATCGCGGCGGTATTGTAAGTGGCGAGTGGCCTTGCTGCCACGATCCTTTGATTCAGCCTACGTGGCTCAGTTAAATCCTCCCCTCGCGCGTGCTCTTGTTGGAACCCGTCGGAGGTTAGCCCTGCGGCGCTGCATGAGATCGGAGTGGACTTGTGTTTTTCACGAGGCTAACTCTCGGAAATATCTAAGTGGCTGTACAAAGGCCACTCTCCTTTTCATAAGGCCCAACTTTCGCAAAGACTTGTGTGATGGCTCGAAAGGAGCTAACTTCGAACCTCGGGCGGACTTGTGTTTTTCATGAGGCTAACTCTCGGCAAAATCTAAGTGGGCTGGCACAAAGGAGGTGGCTTCCGTTTTCTCCTGGCTAACTCCCTCCAACATCGACAATGCAGCCACAAATCCCACGCCCAGCATAAATTTGGCCGCTACGGCCGAAAAATGGGTCCCACTGCTTGGCGTTGATGGCGGCCGGCGAGATCGGACCTCGGAATAGACTTAGTCTCCTCCGACGGTTAACACGCATATCTAAAATGAAAATCCCTGCGCCCAAGCGAAATTTGGGCCATCAGGTGTGCTCAAAATAGCCGGTTTTTGGCCATTTTAATTTTGGGACCCAGAAACTCGAGCATAATTTCCACCACTTTTGGTCCCATCAGATAATTCAGGTCGATATCGGCGCCTCTAAAATTTCAGCCCAT
This sequence comes from Citrus cavaleriei, assembly GCA_030448925.1. Classification (NCBI taxonomy): domain Eukaryota; kingdom Viridiplantae; phylum Streptophyta; class Magnoliopsida; order Sapindales; family Rutaceae; genus Citrus; species Citrus cavaleriei. The sequence continues at coordinate 22,910 of JAUJEN010000348.1, read as the reverse complement.
TAGGTGCCGTTTGCATATCTTCTGAGTTTTTGTGTCCGGTTTCTCCGTTTTGGGCGATTTTAAAACTGTTTTCCAAGCGGCCAAGTGTTCACGCCATCTCGTGCGTCCGCGCAAAAAATCTAGGCCTTCAAAAGCGTCGGACTTGTCCGCTGCCCATAGTAGTTTCTCGCAGCGGAGGCTAATTACATCCGGCCCATGGGCGATACTTGGCCGGAAGGACATAGCCACTTCGCAGCGGAAGAAGCCTTTCGCTCGGCATTGGCATCACTTGCAGCGCCCGGCGTCGCACCCTCGCGCCAGCGGCATGACGGCCTGCCAGCGAGGTGCTGTGCGTGCCAGTGCCGTGCGAGCAGCGAGATAGTGCCTGGCCTGCAGCGCTGCCTGCCCGCGATCGTGGGCAGCTGCCTCGCGACTGCGCTGCTTGCAGAGTGGGGAGCTGCATGCGCGCAAGCCTTTCGCTTCGGCGTGGGCTGCGGGCCTTAGTGGCGGCAGCGCTGCCTTGCCTCGCTCGGCGTCGGCAGTTTGCCTTGCTTTCAGCGACGCGCTACATGCCTCTCCGCCATAGGCGGTTTGCGCGCGAGTGCCGGTGCATGCAGCGTTCGTATCCTTCAAGCTCGCGTGCGCTGCGAACGCAGCGGCTGGCTACATCCCTACGAGTTGGCGCTGCCTTCCTTGCAGTGGGTGAAGCATGCCTTACTCGAAATGGGCAGCCTCGCGCGCAAAGTTGGCTTCCTTGCAGCGGCGTGGGCAGCGCCAGCGTTGGTTGCCTGCAGCGTGGTGGGCAGCCTCGCGCGCCAGCGTCGCAGCGATCGTTGGCTTCCTTGCAGCGTATGACGTCGCCAGCCTCGCCAGCGCCGCTGGCAGCTGGCGCCAGCGTCGCGTTAACCTCGCGCCAGCGTGCTCAACCTCGTAGCGCCCGTTGGCTTCCTTGCGCGGCGTGGGCAGCCTCGCGCCAGCGTTGTTGCAGCGGCGTTAGCGCAGCCATGGCGTTGGTTGCCTTGCCTCTCGGCGTGAAGCGGTTTGCGAGTGCGAGTGCATGCAGCGCTTCGTATCGTGGAGGCTACTGCGCGGAAGTTGCCTTAATATTGAAAAGAAGATACAAAGATTTAGCTGCTTGAACCCTTTACATGGAGGTCAAAATCACAAATAAAGATTCAAACCCACCGCTGAGCCACCATGAATTCTTGTAACTTTGGGAACAAATATTATTTAAATGGAAAAGTAAAATATAAATTAATAATAAAACAAATAATTTATGATTTCACATCGTAATTGGATATTTAAGTTGTTGTTTTTTGTGGTCGAATCAAAATTAAAACGTCTTAGGGTAAAAAAAAATTAGGTTTAAAAAGTTCATGGTACAAAAAATGTGTCAAAACATGAGAAAAATGTAAAATTAAGGGTTCAAAAAGACCCCCAAGAGTCCCTCGTACATCCCTCGCACGAGTTCGCGCTGCCTTCCTCGCGAGTGCGTGAAGCATGCCTTACTCGGAAATGGGCAGCCTCGCACGCAAGAGTTGCCTTCCTCGCTTGGCGTGTGCCCTAACCGCGGCAGCATTGGCATCCTTGCGGCGTGCGCAGCCTCGTCGCGCCAGCGTCGCGCTGCTTGCGGCTGGCGTGGGCAACCTCGGCGCGATCGTTGGCTTCCTTGCAGCGCGGCGTGGGCAGCCTCGCGCCAGCGTTAGTTGCCTGCAGCTTGGCGTTAGCAGCCTCGCGATCGTTGGCTTCGCGCTAAGCGTTGGCAGCCAGCGGCGTTACTGCCTTGCAGCAGCCTCGCGCAGCGTGCGCATGGCGTGAAGCTTGCCTTGCGCGGCGTCAGCCTCAGCGATCGTTGGATCTCGCGCCAGCGTGCGCTGCCTGCAGCGGCGTGGGCAGCCTCGCAGCGCCAGCGTGGGCAGCCTTGCGCCGATCGTTGGCTTCCTTGCAGCGGCGTGGGCAGCCCTCGCGCCAGCGGTAGCTACCTGCCGTGCGGCGTTGGCAGCCTGGCGTGGCGCTGCCAGCGGCGTCGCGTTGCGCAATCGCGCTGGCTGCGAATTATGCAGCAGCGCTGGCTGCGATGGCGGCGCTTGCTGCAGCGATGGTGCGCGCGCATTCTCGCTAACTGCTGCGTAGCGATGGTGCAGCGCGCAATCTCGCTAACTTCTGCAGCGATGGTGCAGCAGCGATGGTGCCTTCGCTATCGCGCTGGCGGGGAGATGGTGCCAGCGTCGTGCTGGCTAGCGAGGTGCAGCGCTGTGGTGCTTGCTGCGCGAGAGGTGCAGCGCTGTGGTGCTTGCTGCGCCCGATGGTGCAGCGCGCAATCGCTAACTTCGCGATGGTGCAGCGCTGTCGCGCTGGTTGCGGGAGATGGTGCAGCGATGGTGCAGCGCAATCTCGCTAACTGCGGCGATGGTGCTGTGATGGTGCCGCTTCGCGCTGGTTGCGGGAAGATGGTCGCTGGCTGCGTAGCGATGGTGCAGCAGCGCGATGGTGCCGCGCGCTTAACTGGCGATGGTGCGCTTCGCTATGGCGCTGGTTGCGGGAGATGGTGCAGCTTGATGGCGATGGCTGCGTAGCGATGGTGCAGCGCTTAATCTCGCTAACTGTAGCGATGGTGCGCGCGCGATGGTGCAGCGGCGGCTGCAGCGATGGTGCAGCGTGATGGAGCCAGCGGCTGGCGGCTGGTGCTGGCGATTTTGCCAGCGGCTGCTGGCGCTTCCGCTGGTCATTTCTCGCCGAAGGGAGGTTAGGCTGTGCGGAAATGGCCTGCCAATCTGCGTGCCGATCTAAAAATACCTCTTTGCCACTCCGTTTTTTTCTCTTTAAGCGAAAAATTCTTCATATTTTCTTGACCATGATGCAAAAATCAGACCAAAATTCAATATATTTTTTTTTTTGGGGTGGGGTCAGCTCAAGTATTGGGGTGTCTATTCTTTGCTAGGTCAAAATTGTTCTAAGACCTCTTTAGGGGGTAAGGGATGAGAGGTGCCTAGGTGAATTGGTGGGTGCCGGCCTTTGTTAGTGTTAGCCTTGCTGCTCGGCCTTGGTGCTTAGGTTTTGGGATGTCCGTCGCAATGTCGCCCGTCGAGCTTCGCTCGGCGTCATTCGGCGACATTCAGCGACATTTTTTGGAAAAAAATAAATGTGCTCTTTTCGCGTCCAAGCGGTGCTGGCTTGGCCTTGCTTGGTGTTCCGTGGGCAAATGCGGGAACATGCGGGGCCTTCGGCAAAGCCGTAAAATGAAAGCGAAGCGTGTGAGTGGTGATTGGGCGTCCGTCAGGCGAGCTCCGTGCTTTCGTGCCGAACTGCTTTCGAAGGCCATCCGCTTGATCTTTCCCAAGCGCTGTTGCCTTGAGGTTCGGTATCTGTGTTGCTTGACAAAGCAGGAATTGCTGGTTTCGGTTTTCCCGTCCGCCTTGTGCCCCGGGTGTGGGGTGGAAAGCGCTTCCGTGTTCTGGCGTGCCTCGCTCGGGCAACAGCTTAGCCCCTGAAGTCTCTGCCCGTTCTCTCGGATGCGGAATGTGCATGGGCGTGAGGTCTCGGCCTCGATCGTCAAGCTACCGCATCGTCTCTCTTAACGACCGCCCTTTGCCGTGTTGGCCCGAGGCCCGACACGTGAGGATGGGTCATCGCGGCGTCGGAAGAATGCTACTGGTTGATCTGCCGTAGTCATATGCTTGTCTCGAAAGATTAAGCCATGCATGTGTAAGTATGAACTAATTTGTGAAAGCTGCGAATGGCTCATTAAATCGATTATAGTTTGTTTGATGGTATTTGCTACTTTCGGATAAGTAGTAATTCTAGAAGCTATCGTGCAAACCCGACTTTTGGAAGGATGCATTTATTAGATAAAAAAGGTCGTTGCTACGATGATTCATGATAACTCGACGGATCGCCAAGGCCGTGACGCATCGTTCAAATTTCTGCCTATCAACTTTCGATGGTAGGATGAGGCCTACCATGGTGGTGACGGGTGACGGAGAATTAGGGTTCGATTAGGAGGAGCACTGAAAGCGGCTACCACATCAAGGAAAGGCGGTAGTGCAATCGACAGGGAGGTAGTGACAATAAATAACAACTCTATGAGTGCAGTAATTGGAATAGTACAATCTAAATCCTTAGCGAGGATCCATTGGAGGGCAAATGCGGTGCCGGCAGCGGTAATTCCGGCTCAATAAGCGTATATTTAAGTTATTGCTTGATTAAAAAAGCTCGTAGTTGGACCTTGGGTTGGGTCGGCCGGTCCGCCTCGCGGTGTGCACCCGTCTCGTCCCTTGGCGATCGCTCTGGCCTTAAGGCGTGCCACCGTATTACTGAAGAAATTAGGTGCTCAAAGCAAGCCTCGCTCTGTATACATTAGCGTGGGATAACATCGCTAGGATTTGGTCTGATACATTGGCGCCGGGATCGGAGTAATGATTAACGAGGGACGGTCGGGGCATTCGTATTTCATAGTCGGAGGTGAAATTCTTGGATTTATGAAAGGCGAACAAGCTGCGAAAGCATTTGCCAAGAGATGTTTTCATTAATCAAAGCGAAAGTTGGGGCTCGAAGGCGATCGGATCGTCCTGATCTCAACCATAAGCGATCTTGAGCCGAGGATCGGCGGATGTTACTTTTAGGACTCGGCACTATGAAATCAAAGTCTTTGGGTTCGGGGGAGTATGGCTGAAACTTAAAGGTGTGAAGGGCACCACGAGTGGAGCCTGACAATTGACGGGAAACTTACGAGTCGGACATAGTAAGGATTGTGAGAGCTCTTTCTTGATTCTATGGGTGGTGGTGCATGGCCGTTCTTAGTTGGTGGAAGCGATTTATGCAGTTAATTAGTTAGCGAGCGAGACCTCTGCTTAACTATGCGGAGGTATCCTCCGTGGCCAACTTCTTAGAGGGACTATGGCGGCTTAGGCCAAGGAAGTTTGAGGCAATAACAGTGCATGATGCCCTTAGATGTTACAGGCATCTGCTGATGTATTGAGTCTATAGCCTTGGCCAAGCCGGGTAATCTTTGAAATTTCATCGTGATGGGGATAGATCATTGCAATTGTTGGTCTTGACGAGGAATTCCTAATGGCGCGAGTCATCATTTCGCGTTGACTAAATCCACGCCGCTTTGTACCGCCGTCGCTCTGCCGATTGAATGGTCCGGTGAAGTGTTCGGATCGCGGCGGCAGGCGGATTCGCTGCCTGACGTCGCGAAGTCGCTGAACCTTATCATTTAGAGGAAGGAGAAGTCGTAACAAGGTTTCCGTAGGTGAACTGCGGAAGGATCATGTAAAACCTGCCGAGCGACCGCGAACGAGTTGATATCACCGGCGGGGAGGGGCGTCCGCAGGCGCTCCTCGCTTCCGCCGCGGGGAGAGGACTCGTCCCGCTCGGCTCGCGAACCCGGCGGACTGCGGAAATCTAACGAAACGCATGCTCCAGCGGCCGGAGCGGTGCGCGAGTGCGCCTGCTTTCACATGTATCAGCGACTCTCGACAGCGGATATCTCGGCTCGATGAAACGTGGCGAAATCACGATACTTGGTGTGAATTGCGAGAATCCGTGAACCGTGAGTCTTTGAGCATGAGTTGCGCCCCAACCATTAGGCGAAACGTCTGCTGGGTATCGCGCCGTTGCCCCACCCCCAAACCAAAGCGGGGCCGAAGTCTGAGGCGGAATTAACCTCCGTCGTGCGCTCGCGGTTAGCCCAAATATGAGTCCTCGGCGAAAGCAGCGGCGTCGGTGGTGAAACAAAGCCTCTCGAGCTCACTTGCGCGCCGGTCTCAAGTGTGGACTCTGCGACCACAAGCTCAGCATAGCCTTTCGCATGCGACCCAGTCGGCGGGATTACCGTGAGTTTAAACATATCAATAAGCGGAGGAAAAAAACTTACCGAGATTCCCTTAATGTGGCGAAGCAAGGAAAAACCCGGCTTGAAAATCAGGCGCCCGGCGTCTGGAGAAAGCGTCCTCGGCGGCGGACGAAGTCCCACAGAAAGGCGCGGAAGGTGAAACCCGTCGCGCCGGACCTGTCGCAATTTGTCTGCGGTCGGGTTGTTTGAATACAGCTAATCAGGCGGTAAATTCGTCAAAAGGCTAAATCTGGCGAAGACCGATAGAAACAAAATAGCGAGGAAAGATGAAAAGGACTTTGAAAAGAGAGTCAAAAAGTGCTTGAAATTGTCGGGAGGGAAGCGGATGGGGGCGGCGATGCGCCCGGTCGGATCGAGCAGCGATCCGCGTCAGCTTCGAAGCGCGGACCGATCTGGCGGCCCAAGCCGGGCCTTGATAAGCACTGTGGAGCGTCGTCGCCGCGATCGTGGCTGGCAGCGCGCCCTCGGCGATACCTGGCGCTCCGACATCGACTGCGGGCTCCCATTCGGCCCGTCTTGAAACACGGACCAAAGTGACATGTGCGAGTCAGCGGGCGATAAACCCGTAAAGCGCAAGGAAGCTGATTGGCGGGATCCCTGGCGGGTGCCGACCGATGATCTTCGAGAAGGTTAAGTGTGAGCATGCTGTCGGGACCGAAAGATGGTGAACTATGCTGGCGAAGCGAGAGGAAACTCGGTGGAGGCAGCGGCGATCTTGACGATGCAAATCGTTAAATGCGACTTGGGTATAGGGGCGAAAGACTAATCGAACCGTCTAATGGTGGTTCCTCGAAGTTTCCCTCGGGATGGCTGGGCAGGAAGCGAGTTCTATCGGGTAAAAGCCAATGATTAGAGGCATCGGTAGCGCCCTCGACTATTCTCAAACTTTAAATAGGTAGGGCGGTAGCGGCTGCGTTGAGCAGCGCGAATCGAAGTGCTCCAGTGGGCCATTTTTGGTAGCGAAGCTGGCGATCTGGGATGAGCAGGAAGCCGGGTTCGGTGATTGGCGCTAACCTAGAACCCTGAAAGGGTGTTGGTCGATTAAACGGCGGGGCGGTGGTCATGGAAGTCGAAATCCGCTAAGGAGTGTGTAACAACTCACTGCCGAATCAACTAGCCCGAAAATGGATGGGCGCTTAAGCGCGACCTACCGACCGTCGGGGCAAGTGCGAGCCCGATGAGTGGGAGGCGCGGTCGCCATAAAACCAGCCTTGAGGCGGAGGCGGCCGTCGGTCTGAGATCTTGGTGGTAATGGCAAATATTCAAATGAGAACTTTGAAGGCGAAGGGAAGGTTCCATGTGAGCGGCACTTGCACATGGGTTGAGTCGATCTGAGGCAGGGGAAGCCGTCAAGCAGCCTGTGACCGAAGAATCGGGTTAAATTCTGAGCAAGGCCTTGTGGCAACAACGTTAAAGTCCGGGAGGCGTCGGCGGGGCCTCGGGAAGGTTATCTTTTGTTTAAGCCTGCCCACCACAGAAGCAGCTCGGTAGGAGGGTCACGGAAAACCACGTCGTCCGGTGTCAGTGCGCCCATGACCTTGAAAATCGGAGGACGAGTGCCCGCCCGTCGTCATCATCAGGTCTCCAGGTGAGCGACCTCAGTCGATGGAACAATGTAAAGCAGGAAGTCGGCCAAAATGGATCCGTAACCGGAAAAAGGATTGGCTCGAGGGGGGTCCCGATCCGAACCCGTCTGTCGGCGGACTACTCGAGCTACTGCCATGGCGAGGTCGCCAGCGATCTTGCCAGAGAGAAGAGCAGTCGGGGCCTTCCGGGCGTCGACTTCGAAATGCGGACAAGGGAATCCATTGTTTAATTAAAACAAAGCATTGCGATGGTCCTGCGGATGCTCACGCCAATGTGATTTACGCCGGTCTTTCTGAATGTCAAAGTGAAGAAATTCAACCAGCGGCGGGAGTAACTATGACTCTCTTAAGGTAGCCAAATGCCTGCGTCATCTAATTAGTAGCGCATGAATGGATTGAGATTCCTTGTCACATCTACTATCATTGAAACCCACGGCCAAGGAGCGGGCTTGGCGAGAATCGTGAGGAAAGAAGACCTGTTGAGCTTGACTCTAGTCCGACTTTGTGAAATGACTTGAGAGGTGTAGTATAAGTGGGGAGCGGAAGCGGCGGTAAATACCACTACTTTTAAGCGTTATTTTACTTATTCCAAGTGAATCGGGAATGAGCCTTGCCCTCTTTTTGGACAAGGCCCCTCAGGGGGCCGATCAAAGCGAAGACATTGTCGGTGGGGAGTTTGGTGGGCGGCACATCTGTTAAAGATAACGGTGTCCTAAGATGAGCTCAAGCGAGAAATCTGTGGAACAAAAGGGTAAAAGCTTCGTTTGATTACGATTTTCGATGCGAATCTGAACCGTGGCGTGGCCCTGTCGATCCTTTAGACCTTGAATTTGAAGCTAGAGGTGTCGGAAAAAGTTACCACGAGGATAAGCGGCTTGTGGCGCCAAGCGTTCATAGCGGCGTTGCTTTTGATCCTTGATGTCGGCTCTTCCTATCATTGTGAAGCGAAATTCACCAAGTGTTGGATTGTTCACCACCAATAGGGAGCGTGGTGGGTTTAGGCCGTCGTGAGGCAGGTTAGTTTACCCTCGATGGCTGCGTCGTAATAGTAATTCAACCTGAAATGCGAGAGGCAGTTGATTCGCAATTGGTCGCGGCTTGGTTGAAAAGCCGATGTGGCGAAGCTACCGTCTTATTTGGATTATGGTGAACGCCTCTAAGTCGAATCCGGGCTAAGCGTCGCCCGCCGTTTGCCGACCCGCGGTGGGACCTCCCGGTCCCGAGCGTGTCGTGGGCCAAGCCCCGGCGGAAGACGCCGGCTGAATCGTAATTCCCATCGGCGGGTAGAATCGCTGCGAGCGACTTAAATCTGTGACGGGGTATTGTAAGTGGCGAGTGGCCTTGCTGCCACGATCCGAATTCAGCCTCGTCGCTCAGATTAATCCCTCCCCTCCTCTTCCGTCTTCTCTTGTTGAACCCGTCGGAGGTTAGCCCCTGCAGGCGCCTGCATGAGATCGGAGTGGACTTGTGTTTTTCACGAGGCTAACTCTCGGAAATATCTAAGTGGCTGGCACAAGGCAGCACACTCTCCCTTTCATGAGGCTAACTCGGCACAAAGACTTGTGTGATGGCTCAGAAAGGAGGCTAACTTCGAGCCTCGGGCGGACTTGTGTTTTTCATGGGAGGCTAACTCTGGCAAAATCTAAGTGGCTGGCACAAAGGAGAAATTTGGCTTCGTTTTCTCCTGTGGCTAACTCCCTAACATCGACAATGCCTGCCACAAATCCCCAAAGCGCAAATTTGGCCCTTTACGGCGAAAAAATGGGTCCCCTAGCGTTGATGGCGCATAAAAGCGAGATCCGGACCTGGAATAGACTTCCGTCTCCTCCGGTTAACAAAGCACATATCTAAAATGCGGCCCAAAATCCCTGCCGCGGCGAAATTTGGGCAAAATCCGTGTGCTCAAAATGGCCCACGGTTTTTAGCCATTTTGCCAAATTTTGGGACTGACAGCTCCGGCATAATTTCCACCACTTTTGGTCCCATCAGATAATTCAGGTCGATATCTGGCGCCTCCTAAAATTTCAGCCCATTCGGTGCCGTTTGCATATCTTCGAGTTTTTGTGTCGGTTTCTCCATTTTGGGCGATTTTAAAACTGTTTTCAATGACCAAAAATTGTTCTAAGCCCGCCATCTCGTGTTACTGCGTCCGGCAAAAATCTAGGCCTTCAAAAGCCTACGTCGGACCTTGTCCGCTGCCCATAGTGGTTTCTGCGCCAGCGGAGGCTAATTGCAGCATCGGCCCCCGGAACCAGCGATAGCCGGAAGGACATAGCCACTTCCCGCGTAGCGGAAGGAAGCCTTACCTCGCTCCAGCATTAGCATCCTTGCGGCGCCGGCGTCTTGCACCCTCAGCGCCCCAGCCACGGCGGCGCGGCCTGCCTGGCGAGGTGCTATGCGTGCCCCGTGCGTGCGAGCAGCGAATAGTGCCTGGCCTGCTGCGCCTTGCGCTGCCTGCCGCGATCGTGGGCAGCTTGCCTCGCGAGCCTGCGCTGCTTGCAGTGGGGCTGCATGCAGCGGCAAGCCTTTCGCTCGGCGTGGGCTGCGGGCCTTGATGGCGGCGCTGCCTGCACCTCGCTCGGCGTCGGCGGTTGCCTTGCTCGCGACCGCGCGCTACATGCCTCTCCAGCATAGGCAGTTTGCGCGAGTGCCGAGTGCATGCGCTGTGCGCGTTCGTATCCTTCAAGCTCGCGTGGCTCTGCGCGCAGGCTGACCATCCCTCGCCGCGAGTTCGGCGCTGCCTTCCTTGCGAGTGGGTGAAGCATGCCTTACTTTCGAAATGGAGCAGCCTCGCGGCGCCAAGTTGGCTTCCTTGCAGCGCGGCGTGGGCAGCCTCGTGCGCCAGCGTTGGTTTGCCTTGCCCGGCGTGAGGTGGGCAGCCTCAGCAGCGCCAGCGTCTTTTGCAACCTCGCAGCGATCGTTGGCTTCCTTGCAGCGGCGCTTTGACGTCGCCAGCCTCATGGCGTAAGTAATGACTGCTGCCCATGCAGCTTCGGCGTTGCCTCAGCAGCGCCAGCGTCTTGACCCTCAGCGCCAGCGTTGGTTGCCCGCCATGGCGTTGGCAGCCTCGTGGCATGGCGTTGGTTGCCTTGCCTCTCGGCGTGAAGCAGTTTGCCTTAGCGTGAAGTGCCGGTGCATGCGGCAGCAGCGCTTCATTATCGATGAGGCTACCTGTGCGGGAAGTTGCCTTATTATTTGAAAAGAAGATACAAAAGATTTATGCAAGCTTGAACGCTACATGGAGGTCAAAATCACAAATCAAGATTCAAACCGCCGAGCCACCATGAATTCTTGTAACTTTGAGGAACAAATATTTTTAAAATAGAAAAGTAAAATATAAATTAATTGTAAAACAAATAATTAATGATTTCACATCATAATTGGATATTTAAGTTGTTGTTTTCTGTGGTGGAATCAAAATTAAGCGTCTTAGGGTAAAAAATTAGAGTTTTAAAAAGTTCATGGTACAAAAATGTGTCAAAACATGAGAAAAATGTAAAATTAAAGGGTTCGAAAAGATTTAAGATTCCTGTTACATCCCTACGAGTTGGCGCTGCCTTCCTGGCAGTCGTGAAGCATGCCTTACTCAGAAATGGGCAGCCTCGCGCATGAAGTTGCCTTCCTCGCCCAGCTGTGCGTGTGCAACCTATGCGGCAGCATTGGCATCCTTGCCGGCTTGTGCGTCTGTGCCTCGTCGCCAGCGTCTGCCTTGCGACGCGGCGTGGGCAACCCTACTCAGCAGCGCGATCGTTGGCTTCCTTGCAAGCGCCCGGCGTGGGCAGCTCATGCGCCATGGCGTTAGTTGCCTTGCAGCGCGGCGTTAGCGGCCTGTTCGGCAGCGATCGTTGGCGCCTGCTTGGCAGCTAAATAGCGTTGGCAGCCTCGTAGCGGCGTTGCTGCCTTGCCGCGTGAGCTACAGGCAGCCCCTCGCTGATGCCCCGTCAGCAACCTGGCCAGCCAGGCGTAAGAGCTTGCGCAGCCTTGACGTCGCGCGACCCTCATGGCGTCGTTGGCGATCTCGGCGGCGTGCGCGCTGCCGCTGTGGCGTGGGCAACGACCTCGCTGCGCCAGCGTGGGCAACCTTGCCCATGCGAGTGTTCTGCCGCCGCGAGGAAGTGGGCAGCCTTAATACGTCGTTGAAAAGCTTATCACTACTTGTGGCGTGGGCAGCCTCAGCGGCCGGCCGTATTGATAGCTACACTGCCGTACGACGTTAGCATTTTGTGGCGGGCTACCTCAGCAGCAGCGGCGACCACCGTGCGTTTGGCCTTGTCGTATAATACGCTGGCCCCAACTCTGCGCAGATATCTGTGTATGACAGCTCTGACTGTAGCGAGTAAATGGCGCTTCTTGTGCGATGTCTGTGCGCGCATTCTCGCTAACTAATGGCGATGGTGCAGCAGGCAGCAGCCCTTCTTCTGTGATGGTACGCTTTATTATCTCACTGTGCTAAATGGTGCCATGATAATTTCCTTGTACCGCGATAGTCGCTATCGCGCTGTGTGGGAGATAATGCCCTATGTGATCGTGCTTTATTTCTTGTGGCGAGTGCTTGCTTGTATTTGTGGTGCTGCTGCTTTCACATGAGAGAAGGGTGCTGTGGTGCTTGCCCTTTCTAACGCCCGATGGTGCAGCATCGCAATCTCGCTAAGCGCTGATGAATGTTGCATGTATTGTCGCTATTAATTCTCAGGAGATGGTGCCTTTGTGTTGTTGTAGCGTGGTGCATAATCTCGTAACAAATTTCTGCAGCTACGATAGTGCAGCGTATTTGTCGCGCTGGTGCAGCATGTGATGGATGCTTCATTATCATATTGCTGGTTATGGCCCCGGATGGGAGATGGTGCCCTTGTCAGCATCCTTCAGCTGGCTGAAATGGTGATAATTACTTGTGTATTTAGAAGCGCTTCTTCCTGCAGCGATAATTACTTGTGTATTGGCAGAAGTGATAGTGCGTAATCTAAACTAACTTACTGTGTGATGATAAGTCTGCTTCGCTATCATGCTGTTCTGCAAAGAGATGGTGCGTAAGCGTCGCGATATTTCTTTGATGGCTGCTTGATGATGGTTATTGTGTAGGCGCTTGCTCCTGTGTGATGGTGCATGTGGCTGTATTTGGTAGCGATGGTGCAGCGCTTAATCTCGTAGCTGCGGATGGTGCAGTGATGTGATGGAGCTTGTGTATTTGGCCTTGTGCTGTGATTTTTGCATGTATTGTGGCGGCGAAACAGCCTTCAGTCATTTCGCCTGAAGGGAGGTTGTTGTCTGGGGAAGTAGCTACTATGCAGTGCCGATCTTTGACTAAAAGCCTCTTGCCACTCAATTTTTTCTCTTTTCCGGCAAAAATTCTTCATGTACTGCGGCCTTGATCTGAAATCAGATTAATTTAATATATTTTTTTTTTGAAATTGAGGTCAGCTTTCGAGTATTGGGGGTGTCTGTTAGCGCTGGGTCAAGAATTGAACCTCTTTAGGGGAGTAAGGGATGAGAGGTGCCTAGGTCGGGAATTGGTGGGTGCCCCGGCCTTTGTTGGTGTTAGCCTTAGCTGCTGCGGCCTTGGAGTCTTGGGATTTTAGGATGTCTGAAATCCTTGATAGCCATTGTCGAGCTCGCTCCGGCGATCATTCAGCGACATTCAACGACACTGTTTTCTTGGAAAAAATAAATGTGTGCTATGCTTTCGAAATCCAGAAGCCAGTCTTGGCTTAGCCTTACTTGGTGTTTAAGTAATTGACAGCCGTCTTGGCGGCATCTGGGCCTTCAGCAAAACCGTGTGAAATCAGCAGCGAAGCGTGTAGTGGTGATTGGGCGTCCGTCAGGCGGACTCGATGCTGATACTGCCGAGCCCCTTTCGAGCCATCCGGCAGTCTTCCCAATGGTGATACCTTGAGTTCGTCGGTATCTGTGTTCTTTACCAATAACCAGGTACTAGTTTGATTTTCCCATTCACTTTTATGCCCTTAGGGTGTGAGGGTGGACATGGTATCCGTGTTCTGGCGTGCCTCGCTTTCGGGCAACAGCATAACCAGCCTGATCTGCCGGATTCTCTCGGATCACGAATGCAGCCGCATGGGCGTGAGGTCCTAAAGCCTCGATGATCAAAATTTACCGCGTCGTCTTGTATGAAACGACCATACTTTAAGTGTTAGGCCAGGCTCCGGCTGAGACCCCGGTAGAGACCACGTGAGAGATGGGTCATCTTGGTAGCCGGCGTCAAAAGGAAGAATCTTACAGTTGATCTGCGATAGTAATATACTTATCTCTCGAATTAAGCCATACATGTGTAAGTATGAAGCCAAACCGGTATGTAAGCTGCGAATATTTCGTTCATCGATAGGTTGTTTGATGTTCTTTACTTTCGGATCTTATTAGTAATTCTAGAAACTATCGTACTGAAACCCAAACTTTTGGAAGGATGCATTTATTGAATAAAAGGTCGACGTGAGCTGCCGTTGCTACGTCGATTCGCTGATAACTTCGACGGATGTAAAGGCCCATGCGTGCCGGCGCGTAGATCAATTTCTGCCTGTCGACTTTTCGTTGGTAGGATGAGGGTATTCTAGTAAGGTGGCGTTGACGGAGAATTAGGGTTCGATTAGGAGGAACTGAGAAAGCGGTACCCACGTCAAGGAAGGCTGGTAGCGCCAGTACCGATCACGACATTGCGGGGGGTGGTAATCGATAAATAACACCTTCTTTTCTAGGGCTGCAGCACCTACATGGTGCACGTGGTAATTGGAATTACCAATCTGAAATCCCTTAGCGAGGGGATCCATTGGAGGAGCAAATCGGTGCAGTTACCCATGATAGCGGTAATTCGACTCGATAGCGTATATTTAAGTTGTTGGGTTAAAAAAGCTGGTGAATTGGACGCTTGGGATTTGGAATCGACGGTCAGCCTCGGCGGTGTGCCGTGGCGTCTAAATCCACTACTAACGTGGCGTCATCAGCTCGGCATGAAGCGAATTAGTCGTGCCAAAGCGCTGTTACGCCTGAAATTAGGAGATTCTCGAAAGCAAGCCCTCGCATGTATACATTAGCATGGGATAACATCGTGGGATTTCGGTCTAGAGATTCACCCAATACTGGGATGGGAGTAATGATTAACGAGAGCCCTGGTGTCAGGGGCATTACGTATTTCATGGTCAGAGGTGAAATTCTTGGATTTATGAAGGCGAACAACTGCGGCTTTTGCCAAGATATTGTTCATTATCAAGCAAAGATTAGGGGCTCGAAAGGCGATCGGATAAAATCTGGTCTAGTCGACCATAGCGATGCCAGGCGAGGATGATGGATATTACCCTACAGGACTCATTGTGCCTTATAATCAAAAGAATCTTTGGGTTCAAGAGGAATATAGTCGCCAAGGCTGAAACAAAAGGAATTAATGAGGAAGGCACATGGAATTGGACTGCGAGCAGACATTTGACTTCAACAGAGAAGCTTTACGAGGTCGGACATAATGAGATTTGAATGAGAGCTCTTTCTTGATTCTATGGGTGTTAGTGCATGGCTGGCGTTCTTGATTGGTGGGCGATTTGTACAGTTGGTGGTTAAGACGAGACTTCGACTGCTTAGCAACCTCTGGGTATCACTCCGTGGCGAACTCTTAGAGGACTATGGCGGCTTAGGCCAGGTAAGAAGTTCAGAGCAATGCAGTGGTCCTTGATGCTTGGATATTACATGGCGCCGCAGCTTTCACTTGATGTATTCAGCAGTATGGCCTGGCCACCAGGATGTAATCTTGAAATTTCATCGTGATGGGGATGAATCATTACAATTGTTGGTCTTCAGCGAGGAATTCCTAGTAAAGCGCGGAGTCATCTGTTCATGACTAAATCTGCCACTGTACTATGCCTTTGAAATCCTCCTGCCGATTGAATGGTCGGTGAAGTGTTCGGATCAGCGGTATGGCGGTTTCGCTACCTCTTGACGTCGTAGTCCACAGAACCTTATCATTAGAGAAGAAGTCATCTTTCTACAAAAAAAGTTCGTAGAGTGAATTTCGGAAGAGATCGTCTCCAACCTGCAGCCGAAACGACCAGCGAACGATTTATCACGGCGGCGGGGAGGGGGAGCTAACGTCCGCAGCGAGCGCTCTTCCGCCCAGCATATGAGGAGGAGACTAAATCCGCTCCGACTGTGAAACAACGAACCCGGCAGACTCGCGCCAAAATCTAACGAAACTCCGCGGCCGAGCGGTGCGCCCGCGAAATCGCAGCGCCTTTCTCATGTATCAGCGACTCGGCAGCAGATATCTAAATACCGTGATGAAAACGTGGCGAAATGCGATGCTGGTGAATTCGAATCCGTGAACGCCCGGTCTTTGAGCATAAGTTGCCCCAACCATTAGAGCCGAGGGCAAATCTGCACAGGTGTCACGCATACGTTGCCCGCCCGAGCAAGGCGGGGGCCGGGAATCTGGCGAATTAACACCTCCCGTCGTGACTGCTCGTGGCCCGAAATATGAGTCCTCGGCGACGGCTTGTGGCCGTCGGTGGTGAAACAAAACTCTCGAGCTCCGCCTTACGGTCTCAGTGGACTCTGCAGCGCGAAGCTCCAGCGCGGCCAACCTTTCGCGTCGACCAGTCGGCGGATTACCGTGAGTTCGCCCATATCAATAAGCGGAGGAAAAAACTTACCGGGATTCCCTTTAGTAGCAATGACGAACCGGGAAGAGCCGAACTGGCGTCAGGCGCCCCGTGTCTGAATTGTAGTGGAGAAGCGTCCTCGTGATTGACCCAGAATCCCTGGAAGAAGCAGCCGGAGAGTATGAAAACCCGTCGCGCCCGGACCCTGTCGCTTCCGAGAAGCTGTCTGCTGTGAGTCGGGTTGTTTAGAATGCAGCCATCAGGCTGATGGGGTAAGTCAAGGCTTCATCTGGTGAAAGACCGATACTTGAAACAAGTACCCTTGAGGAAAGATGAGGACTTTGAAAGAAATTAAAGAGTGCTTGAAAATTATGGAGGGAGAGCGGATGAAATTACGTGATCACGCCCCACGATCCGGATCTTGAGCGAGGCCGTCGCCGTCCAGCTTCAATGGACAAATCTTGAGATGCGGCCCAATCGAACGCCGATAAGCACAATGGAGGCAATCGCCGCCGATCGTGGCTGGCGGCGTCGCGCCCTCGGCGTGCTTAGCGTGCCTGCGCTCCGGCATCGCTGAGCTCCCCATTACGGCCCGTCTTGAAACACGGACCCGAAATTCGACGTGTGTGCGGTCAGCGGGCGGTAACCCGTAAAGAAGCGCCAAAGGGAAGCTGATTGGCGGGATCCGCCGGCGGGTGCCGTAGGCAAACGCAGTCGCCGAGAAGGGTTCGGTGAGCATGCACAGCCGGGACCCGAATGGTGAACTATGCACGGCGAAGCGAAGCGGAGGAAACTTCTGGTGGAAGCCCGCGGCGATCTTAACGTCTTAATCGTTAAATCGACTTGGGTATAGGGCGAAAGACTAGTGAGTAGTCTAGTGGCTAGTTCCCTAGAAGTTTCCCTCGGGATAGGCTGGGCAGGAAGCGGGATTCTATCGGGTAAGCCAATGATTAGAGGCATCGAGGCGCGCTCTCGACTATTCTCGAACTTTAAATAGGTGGGACGGCGGGCGCCGTTGAGCAGCGCCACGGAGTAAAGTGCTCAGTGGGCCATTTTGGTGGCAGGCGGCGATGGGATGAACCGGAGGCCGGGTTCACGGTGCTGGCTGGCAGCAACCTAGAACCCTGAGGTGTTGGTGGGTCTAGGCAATGGGGCGGTGTCGTGGGCGAAATCCCGCTGAGGTGTGTGGCCTCACGCAGAATCGCTAGCCCGAAAATGGATGTAAAAACTGGCGCGACCTATACCAGTGAGTGGGGGGCAAGTGCAGAACTGGAGTGAGTAGGAGGCGGCGGTCGCCCATGGCTCCAGGCCTTGAGCAGGCGGGCGTCGAGATGCAGATCTTTGGTGGTAGTAGATATTCAAATACTGAAAACTTTGAAACTTGAAGAGGGGAAGGTTCCATGTGGTGGCACTTACACATGGGATGGTCGATCTAAAACGGAAGTAACCCGTCCGATGGCGCTCCATGACCTTGAGCTTCGAAAAGGTCAGATTTAAAATTCTGACCGGAATGGCGGGCGGCAACAACGTTAAAGTCGAGCGTCGGCGGGGAACTTCGGGAAGAGTTATCTTTGTTCGCGGCCTGCCCACCACAGAAAGCAGCTCAGCGGAGAGTAGAGATCCAGCGGCGGAAGAGCACCACTGCGTCGTAGCGGTGTCCGGTCGCCAGCTGACCGCGAAAATCCGGGCAATCTTGCGCCCGCCTTGGGTCGTACTCATCTTGTCGGGTCTCAAGGTGAGCGACCTGCAGTCGATGGAACAATGTGGTAGGGAAGTCGTAAAATGGATCCGTAGCGGAAAGGATTGGCGGCTCACGAGGGCTGGGCAGGGTCCCAATCCGAACCCGTCGGCTGTCGGACTGCTCGGCTGCTGCCGTGGCGAAGCGAATTACCAGCGTCGCGGCCGAGACGGGCCAGGAAGCGATGATCCTTCGAAGAGACTTCCCAGGCGTCGAAACGGTGACTTCAGGCGAATGCAGACGAGATCCGGCCCCATTTAATTAAAAGCGAAAGCATTGCGATGGTCCTGCGGATGCTCCGCATGATGTGATTTCTTGATGCTGAATGTAAAGTGAAGAAAATTCCAGCCAAAGCGAATTAGCGGTAGAATAACTATGACTCTTAAAGGTAGCCGTGCCTGCGTCATCTAATTGGTGGCGCGTAGATGGATTAGCAATTCCCCCATATCACCATACACTATCAGCGGGAAACCACGGCGAGGCGGGCTTGGCGAGAATCGTGAGGAAGAAGATACTGTTGACTTGACTCTGGTCGACTTTGTGAAAACCGGCGAGAGGTGTGATATATAAGTGGGGCGAGCTTGGCGAAGTGAAAGCTCTACTTACTGCGTTATTTTACTTATTCCGTGTAGAATCGGTGAGAACCTTGCCCTGCTTTTTGGACGAGAGCCCCTCGCGATCCGAAGCGGAAAGACATTGTCGGTGGGGAGTTTGGTACGGAAGCTGACACATCTGTTAAAGATAACGCGGTGTTACTAAGATGAGCTCCGCGAGCGAGAAATCTCGTGTGGAGCAAAGGTAGCGTTTGATTACGATTTTGATGCGAATACGAACCGTGAAAGCATTAGCCTATGGAGTCCTTTAGACCTTGAATTTGAAGCTAGAAGTTAACCGAAAAAAGTTACCTGAGGATAACGGCTTTGTGGCAGCCAAGCGTTCTATGGCGGCGTTGCTTTTTGATCCTTACGATGTCGGCTCTTCACCCATCATTTAATAGAATTCACAGTGTTGGATTGTTCACCCGCAATGGGGAGCGTGAGCGCTGGGTTTTGAACACGTCATTGAGGCGAGTTAGTTTACCCTCTTGATGGCTGGCGACGTCGTAATAATGAACGTTCCAACCCAAATGCAGAGAGAGCCGTTGAGATTCGCAGTGGTCGCCAGCGCTTGGTTTGAAAAGCGATGTGACTCTGCGTCTTGTTGGATTATGGTAACGCCTCTAAGAAAATCGAGAATCAGGGCTAGAAGCGGCAACGTGCGCACTTCGCCAGTTGCCCACGACCAGCGGTAAGGCCTCCGGTCCCCGAGCGCGTGTCGTGGCCAAGCCCCAGCGGAAGGGCAGCAATGGCGGTATGTAATCGTAATTCCATCGGTAGCGGGTAGAATCGCTGCGGGCGACCGTCTGTGACGGGGTATTATGAAAGTGGCAAGTGGCTGCCCACGATCCGCGAATTCAGCCTCGTCATCAGGTGGAATCCCTCCCCTCACTACGCACCGTCTTCTCTTGTTGAACGCGTCCAGTTAGCCCTGAGGCGCTGCGCCCAAGGATCGGGAGTGGACTTGTGTTTTCACAGTGCTCTAGAAATATCTAAGTGGCTGGCACAAAACCTCTCCTTTGAGGCTAACTCGCTGGAGCTTGTGTGATGGCTCAGGAGCTAACTTCAGGAGCCTCGGGAGGCGGACTGTGTTTTTCATGAAACTAACTCTGGCAAAATCTAGTGGGCAGCCACCAGGAGGTGGCTTCCAGTTTTCTCCGGCCTTTAACTCCACCAGCATCGACAATACCAGCCACAATCCGCCGCCCAGCATAAATTTTGGCCACTACAGTAAGCCGGTCCCCTTGCGTTGATCGCCCAGCCATAAAGCAGATCGGGACCTCGAATGAACTGCCGTCCCTCAGAGCCAGTTAACAACACACGAAAAATCTAAATGCCGGCCAAAATCTACATGAAAAAGCGAAATTTGGGCAAAATCAGGTATTATCAAAATATTACGTTTTATTATTTTGCCAAAATTTGGGACCCAGAAACTCAAACAATTTCCTGCTTTGGTCCCATCGGATAATTCGGTCATTCTCTTGGCGCCTCCTAAAATTTATTATTCGGTCTTGGTTTTGCATATCTTCTGAGTTTTTTGTGTCGGTTCTCGTTTTGGGCGATTTTAAAACTGTTTTCAGCGGCAAATTGTTCCTTCCGCTCATCTCGTGTTAGATCGCGCCAAAATCTAGGCCTTCAAAAGCAATGGGCTTGTCGCTGCCCATATTGGTTTCATGGCGGAGGCTAATTAAACGCTCCAAACCCCATGGAACAGCGATAGCGGCAGGAAGGAACATAGCCCTTCCGTAGCCGAGGAAGGAAGCGCGCCTCGCTCAGCATTGGCATCTTCTTAGCGCCAGCGTGCGCACCCTCGCGCCCCAGCCACGGCGGCGAGAAGCTGCTGGCGGCGAAGTGCGCGAGTCCGTGCGAGCCAGCGAATAGTGCAGCCTGCTTTATAGCCAGCATGCCTGCCGCGTCGTGGGCAGCTTGCCTCGCGAGCCTCGCTGCTGCAACGGTGGGGGCTACATGCATAAAGCCTTTTCGCTTCGGCGTGGGCTGCGGGCCTTGGTGGCGGCAGCGCGCTGCCTTGCCTTCGGCGTCGACAGTTGCCTGCTTTCGCGACAGCGCTACATGCCTCTCCAGCATGAAGCGGTTTACGCTGATGCGAGTGCATGCAGCGTTAAGTATCCTTCAAGCTGGCGCGCTGAACGCAGCGAGCTGGGCTTATCTCGCCGCAGTTGGCGCTGCCTTCGCTGCGGTGGTGAAGCATGCTACTTTTCGAAATGGGCATTCGCGCCAGAGTTGGCTTCGCTAGCGGCCTTGATGGGCGACCTCGCGGCGCCAGCCGTTAGTTGCCTTACCCAGCGTCAATTGGGCAGCCTCGTAGCGCCAGCGTCTTGCAACCTCAGCATCGATCGTTGGCTTCCTTGCAGCAT
Source organism: Citrus cavaleriei (assembly GCA_030448925.1). Classification (NCBI taxonomy): domain Eukaryota; kingdom Viridiplantae; phylum Streptophyta; class Magnoliopsida; order Sapindales; family Rutaceae; genus Citrus; species Citrus cavaleriei. The sequence continues at coordinate 2,188 of JAUJEN010000348.1, read as the reverse complement.
GGCGTGTCGCAGCCTGTAGCCAGCGGCGCTACCAGCCTTGACGTTGGCAACCTGTTGGCGTAGTCGCGCAGCCTCGCTTCGCCAGCGTTAGTTGCTACCTTATTGTGACGTTAACAACCCTCGTAACATGGCGTTGGTTGCCTCGGCGTAAGCGGTTTGCCTTGTGATGCGGTACATGCCCGGCAGCAGCCTTCGTATCGTGGAGGAGGCTACTGCGGCGGAAGTTGCCTTAATATTCGAAAAAAAGAAGATACTGCAAAAGATTTAGAAGCTGCTGACTTGAACCCTTTACATGAGTCAAAATCACAATCAATTCAAACCCACCTTTGAAACCACCATGAATTGTAACTTTGGGAACAAATATTATTTAAATGGAAAAAGTAAAATATAAATTATGTAAAACAAATAATTTATGATTTCCACGTAATTGGATATTTAAGTTGTTGTTTTTATTGGTGAATCAAGAATTAAAAGCGTCTTAGGGTAAAAAATTAGGTTTAAAAGTTCATGGTACAAATGTGTCAAAACATGAGAAAATGTAAAATTGGAGTTAAAAGACCCCGAATTCCCTCGTACATCCCTACATGCAGTTGGCTGCCTTATCGCGGTCGTGAAACATGCCTTACCGAGGAAATGGGCAGCCTCGCCGCAGAAGTTGCCTTCCCTACGCCCGGCGTGACGTAATGCAGCCTAACCGCGGCAGCGGTGGCATCCTTGCCGCCTTGACGTCGCGCGCAGCCTCGTCGCGCCAGCGTCTTGCTGCCTGCGGCTTACGGCGTGGGCAGCCTGTGGCGATCGTTGGCTTCCTTGCAGCGGCGTGAGCGCGGCCTTCAGCGCCAGCGTTGATTGCCGCGCGGCGTGGCAGCCTGGCAGCGATCGTTGCTTCTAGCAGCGTAGCGTTGTATGGCAGCCTGGCGTAACGTTGCACACCTTGCAGCGTGAAGCACAGGCGACCTGGCGCCCAGCGTCGCAACCTGTGTGGCGTGGGCTTGGTTACGCTGTGACGTCGCGCAACCTCGCCAGCGCGTCGTTGGCAATCTCGGCGGCATGGCGTGCGCTGCCTTGCAGCGGCGTAGGCAACCTCGCGCGCCAGCGTGGGCAACTGCGCAGCGCGAAGTTGGCTGCCTTGCGGCGAGTGGGCAGCCTTTAAGCGTCGTTGGCTTCCTTGCGGCGTGGGCAGCCATGGCATGGCGGTAGCTAACTTACGTGCGGCGTTAGCAGCCTGGCGGCGTGAGCTTTACCTGGCAGCGGCGTGCCGTCGCGTTGCAGCGCAGCTCAGCGCTGGCTACAGCGAAGATATGCAGCGAAAACGGCAGCTGCTGTGGCGATGGCGGCACTTGCTGCTGTGATAGTGCGCGCGCATTCACCATGCTTGCCAGCGATGGTGCGCTGGCGCTGAAGCGCTTTGCTGCGTCGGTGCAGCAGCGCATCCTACCGCTAACTTCTTGTGGCGATAATTGCGGCCGCGCGATAGTGCCCTTCGCCTCGGCGCTGGCGGCAGAATGTGCTGGCAGCAGCACGTCGTGCTGGCTGCTGGCGAAAGTGCAGCAGCGCTGTGGTCAACACTGCGAAGGTGCAGCAGCGCTGTAATTGCTATTGCGCCCAAATGAATTACCGCGCTTTAATCTCGCTAACCTTAAGCGCTGCGATAATTACCCCTTGTCAGCGCTGGTTCGCAGAGAAGATGGTACGCAGCGCTGAAGCGCCCGATAATTGCGTAACAATCTCGCTAACTTCGCGCGATAGTGCCTTCCTTCTCCAGCATGAATTCGCGGGAAGATAGTGCCCGTAATCGCGCTAACTGCGCGATAATTACCCTTGGCAGAAGCGCTTGCTGTAGCGATGGTGCAGCGCTGAGGCGCTGATAGTGCAGCGCTTAATCGTAACTTCTGTAGCGATGGTACCGCTTCCTTCTCCTTGGCCCAGATTGCGAAGAAGATAGTGCCTTGTCCGCGATGCTTTCTTGGCGATGGTGCCAGCGCTGGAAGCTTGCTACTGGCGATAATTGCCCCTTGTGGCGAAGTAGCGATGGTGCCAGCAGCAATCTACTTCTTCTTGGCGATGGTGCAGCGTGTCGAACGCTGGCCAGCGCTGATGTTCTTGATTTTGCCTTGTATTTGGCGCTTCAGCTCTGGCGCTTCCGCCCCTGTCATTCTGCCACGAAGGAAGTTAACAATAAATAACTTTA
>JAUJEN010000035.1:0-75979 GCA_030448925.1 Citrus cavaleriei | reverse complement strand
ATCATTGTACTTCGTTCAGTTACGTATTCTAAGGTTAATCCGATTCACTTCTTTCTACCTGCCTTTCTGGCCATGAAATAAGCATGAGGTCGGTCCCAAGTTAAATCAGCTAGTAAAGCGGATATTTATAACCTTTGGGGTGGGGCTATTAAGTTAGATCGCGGGGTTTGAATGGGAACTGAACTTTAGAGACCTCTATTGAAGTATAAAATAGGCATGAACCTTGCCATGACCAAAATGAAGGACACAGGTCGGTCCCCAAGTTCATCACTTGAAAATGCCCAGCGGTGGGCTATAGCCTTGGTGGGTGGGGCTGGCCAAGTTCGTCCGCCGGACTCATAATGGGACCGGACTGCGGCGGTCTAGTGTACTTAAAAAATAGATTGTGACTGTACCAAAATAAAACTTGAAAGTCTAAGTCCCCAAGTTCATCGCCCTTAATGCTTGGTGGCTATAGCAACGGTAAGACTGGCCAAGTTCATCCTTGGGACTAGGAATGAGCCAGACTTTCAGAGACACCATGTACAAAAAATAAGCATGAACTGGCGCCCAAAATAAGCGCCGGGGTCCCCATGTTCGTACGCATGAGTCCCAAATGGTGGCTTCTGTATGGCTGGTGGGATAGGCTAAGGTCATCCTTGGACTTGGAATGGGGCCCAGTTTGTGCCCGTGTCTGAAATATGTCATGAGCTGGCCATGTACATCAAACAGCCGAAGGTCCGGTCCCCAAGTTCGTCCACTACAAAAATGCCCAAAAAACGGATGGGCTATAGCCTTTGGGGGTGGGGCCGGCCAAGTTAGATCCCTTACAGGAGTTTGAATGGGAATACCGACTTTGCGAGGAGACCTCTGTGCAAAAAATAGGCTACGGGCTGTGACCAAAAATAAGGGCCAGGTCCGATTCTAGTTCATCCACATGAAATGCCCAGCGGGATGGCTGAAGCCTTGGGGGGTGGGGCTGGCCAACTTAGATCCGCGGACTCTTAATGGGACCAGACGTTGCGAGCGGTCTCCGTGTGCCAAAAATAGGCCCTTGGAGCACAGCAGACAAATAAGCGCCTTGAAGGTCAGTGTACTTCCATAAGTTAGTGTACCAAAAAATGCCCAAAAAATGGGTGGGCTATAGCATTTGAGGGTGGGAATTTGGCCAGGATGGTCCAGCGACTTCGAGAATGAGGCCTGGGAGCTTTCTGACAGAACTCCGTGTGCAAAAAATAGGCCTTGAGAGCACTGACCAGCTAAATATATAAAACCCGAAGGTCCAGGTCCCAGTTCGTATAATCGCCCATGGCCCAAAAAATGGGTGGGCTATAGCCCTTGGGGAGTGGGGCTTGGCCAGTCCATGGTTCGGAAGGGCCGATTTTGCGGACAAAGCGCTCCCCCTGTGCTAAAAATGGGCATGGTACAACCATGAACTGTGACCAAAATAAACCAGTCTGGTCCCCAAAGTTAGTCCACTTGTAAATACTTAATCCAAAAAAGCGGGATTGGGCTATAGCCTTGGTGGAGTGGGGCTGGCGGATTCAAGTTAGATCATGGGACTCGAGATGAGGCAGGACATTGTGAGAGACCTCTGTGTGCAAAAAAAAAATAGACAGGCACAGCTCTCAAAAATAAGCACCGAAGGTCGGTCCCAAGGATTAAATCCTTGTGAAAGCCCAAAAAATGGGTGGGCTATAGCCTTGCGGGGTGGGGCAGCCAGGAGTTAGTCATGGGACTCAGAATGGGGCCGAGACTGCGAGGGTGTCCGTGTGCCAAAATAGGCAGCGGACATAGACACAAAATAAGTGCCCAAGTTCACCGTAAAAAAACTTAGGATGAAGTTAGGTCAGCCCTAGTATGCCCCGGGTGGCTATGTGGGGGAGGGGCTGGCCAAGTTAAGTCCCGGACTCAGATGGGAATGAGAGGCCAGACTTTGCGTGGGGCCTCCATGTGCGAGAGAGAAATAGGGACCCCAGCAGGACAGCAGGCCTAAAATAACGACCAATGAAGGTCCAGTCCCAAGGATCGTCATGTAAAAATACCAAGCAGGTGATTGGCTACTTATAGCCTTGGGGGGTAGGATTGGCCAAGCTGGTCCGCCGGGCTCAAAATGGGGCCAGACTTTCCGAGGGACCTCCAAATTGCACCAAATGTGAGCCTTGAACAGCAGCCAAGATGCCAGAGGTCGGTCCCCAAGATTAAAAGCCATAAAATGCTGTAGCAATTGGGAGTATAGCCCGTGGGGAGAGGGCTGGCCAAGATTAGATCGCCCGGGACTGGAATAGGCCAGACTTTGAGAGGTCTCCAGTGCCAAAAAATAGGCAGCTTGAACTGTGGCGACCAAAATAAGCTCCAGAGTCAGGTCCCTAACCGTCCCATGAAAATGCAAAAAAAGGGTGGGCTATAGCACTTTGGAAGGGCGAGGCTGCCATCAAGCCGTCACTTTATTTCGGAATGGGGCCAGACTTTGAAGAGGGGGCCTTTGTGTGCCAAACATATGCGCCGGGTAAGCGTCAAAACAAAAGCGCCCAAGGTCAGTCTGGGATTCAAAGGTCGAAATCCGCCCAAACCCAGCAGGTGGAGGCTATAGCCATGGGGAGGCTATTTGACCGTCACGGACTTCAGATGGGGCAGAACTTTGTGAGGTCCCAAGTGTGCCAAGAATAGCCATGACAGGCCTTGAACTGATCGCACCAAAATAAGCCCGAAGGTCCGGTCCCCAAAGTTTGTCCATGCCCCTTAATGCCCAGCGGGTGGGCTATAGCCATGGGGAGGGCTGGCCAAGATTCGTCCGCCGGACTCGAATGGGGCGGACTTTGTGAGTCCCCATAATGTGCCAAAAGATAGGCCAGCGAACACTTGGTGATCGCAAAATAAGCCCCGAAGGTCGGTCCCAAGTTTGTCCGCCTTGCCAAAATACCAAGCAGGTGGGCTATAGCCGTGGGGGAGGGCTGGCCCAGATTAGTCCATAGGACTCAGAATGGGGCCAGACTTTCTTGAGGGGCCTTCATGTGCAAATATAGGCAGCAGGCACAGCCAGCGTCCAAAATAAGCGACAAGGTCCGGCCCCCAAGTTAGATCCTTGTAAAAATGCCCGAAAATGGGTGGGCAATAGCCTTGGGGATGGGGCTGTCAAGTTAGATCGCCGGACTCAGATGGGGCAAGACTTTGTAGAGGGCCTCGTGTGCAAATAGGTCTGAGCGCCGCCTTCACTCAAAAATCGCGCCAGGTCAGTCCCCAAGTTAGATCCATGAAAATGCCCAAAATGGGTGGGCTATAGCCTTACTTGAGGGTGGGGCTAGGATTAGATAATCCGCCGGACTCGGAATGGGGCCACACTTTGCGAGGGGCCACCGTGTGCCAGAAATAGGCCATGGGATCAACCGTGCCCAAAAATAAGCGCCCGAGGGTCCGGTCCCCAAGTTTGTCCGCCGCAAAAATGCCCAAAAAACGGGTGGGCTATAGCCTTGGGGGGTGGGGCTGGCCAAGTTCGTCCGCCTTACCGAGATGGGGCAAGACTTTCGAGGGCCTCAAATGCATAAAAATAGGCAGGCCGTGCCATTATATAAAAATAAGCTCAGAAACGGTCCCTATGTTTCTGCCCTTGAAATGCCCAAGCAGTGGGCTATAGCCTTGGGGGGTGGGGCTGGCCAAGTTCATCCGCCGGACTCGGAATGGGGCCAGACTTTGCGAGGGGCCTCCGTGTGCCAAAAATAGGCCGCGGGCACAGCCGTGCCCAAAAATAAGCGCCCGAAGGTCCGGTCCCCAAGTTAGTCACTTGAAATGCCAAACGGGTGGGCTATAGCCTTGGGGAAATTGGGGCTGGCCAATTTAAATCCCTTACTCCGGAGATGTGGTTAGACTTTGCGAGGTTCTCGATATGCCGATGTAATAAGCTGCGGGCACAGCAGCATGAAAATAAGCGCCGAAAGGTCCGGTCCCCTAGTCCGTCCATGAAAATGCAAAAAATGGGTTGGGCCATGGCAGCCAGGGGTGGGCTGGCCAAGTGCATCCGGGACTCAGAATGAGACTGGAGACTGCGAGGGGTCTCAGGTGTGCCAAAAATAGGAGCCCCTGACCAATGCCAAAAATAAAGCGCCCGAAAGTCCAGTCCCCAGTTAATCCGCCATACAAAGCCCAAAACAGGTGGGCTATAGCCTTGGCGGTGGGGGCTAACCAAGTTAAATCCCCGGACTCGAATGGGGCCGGACTTTCTGAGGGGCCTCCGTCATGCAAAAATGGGACCCATGAGGCAGCCCAAAATAAGCGCCAGTCACAGCGGGTCCCCAGATTAAATCCGCCCAGAAAAATGCCCAAGCAGGTGGGCTATATCCTTGGGGGTGGGGCTGGCCAAGATTCGCCACCGGACTCGAATGGGGCGAGACTGCGAGGGGCCTCGTGTGAAAAATAGGCCATGGACAGTCATGTAAAATAAGCGCCAAGGTCCGGTTCCCTAAGTTCATCCTTGAAATACCCAGCAGGTGGGCTATAGCACTTGGGGTGGGGCTGGCCAAGTTAAATCCACCGGACTCGGAATGGGAGCAGTTTCGGATGACCTCCGTGCCAAAATGGTAGCCAGAGTCATGGCCAAAAAAATAAGAAGGTCAGTCCCAGTTAAATCCATGAAAATACAAAAAAAAAGGTGGGCTATACTTGGGTGGTAGTCTTGGCCCGGTTAAATCCGCCGGACTCGGAATGGGGCCAGACTGCGAGGACCTCAGGTGTGCAAAAACCTAGGCAGAGGCACATAAAAATAAGCGCCGAATGTCCGGTCCCAAGTTAGATCCATTACTTGTAAATACCAAAAAAGGTGGACTTTAGCCTTGGGTGGGGCAGCCAAGATCGTCCATGACTTCGGAATGGGCAGGACTTTGCGACGGGCCTCCGTGTGCAAAAATAGGCCCCGCAGACACAGTCGGCGTCAAAGGTCAGTTCCCAAGTTCATCATATAAAAATGCCCAAAAAACGGGTGGGCTATATCCTTGGGGGGTGGGGCTGGCCAAGTTCGTCCGCCGGACTCGGAATGGAGCCAGACATTGCGAGGGGCCTCCGTGTGCCAAAAATAAGTCATGGGCTCAGCTGCGCCCAAAAATAAGCGCCCGAAGGTCCGGTCCCCAAGTTAAATCCTTGTGAAATGCAAGCAGGTTGTAGCCTTGGGGTTGGGGCTGGCCAAGTTCATCCGCCGGACTCGGGATGGGCCAGACTTTGCGAGGGGCCTCCGTGTGCCAAAAATAGGCCGAGGGCACAGCCGCGCCCAAAAATAAGCGCCGAGGTCAGTCCCCAAGATTCGTCCTTGTAAAATGCCCAAGCGGGTGGGCTCTAGCACTTGGGGTGGGGCTGGCCACGTTAAGATCCACCGGGTCGGAATGGGCCGGACTTTGCGAGGCTCCGTGCAAAAATTGGCAGCTTGAGGCACAGCCAATAATAAGCGCTCGAAGTCTGTGGTCCCGGCGTAAATCCACCAAAATGTAAAAAGCAGGTGGGGCTATAAGCCTTGTGGGGTGGGGCTGGCCAGGATTCATCCGCCGGACTTCGGAATGGGATGAAACTTTAGAGGCCTCTTGTGCCAAAAATAGGCCTGGTACACCAGCGCCCGAAGGTCAGTCCCCAAGTTTGTCCATGCATAAAATGCCCAACTGAATTTATAGCCTTAGGTGGTGGGGCTGGCCAAGTTAAATCCATGGGACTCGGAAGGGCCAGAATGTACGAGGAACCTCCGTGTGCCAAAAAATGGAGCATGGTACAGCGCCAAAAATGCGAAGGTCAGTCCCTAAATCGTCCTTAGCCCAAATGCCCCAGCAGGTGCGCTCTTGGGAGGCGGGGCTGTCGTTAAATCCACCGGACTCGGAATGGGGCCAGACTTTGCGAGTGGCTTCCATGTGCCAAAAATAGGCCGTGGGCTCATCCGCGCCCAAAAATAAGCGCCCAAAGGTCCGGTTCCCAAGTTCATCCGCCGCAAAAATGCCCAAAAAACGGGTGGGCTCTAGCCTTGGGGGGTGGGGCTGGCCACGTTCGTCCACCGGAGTCGGAATGGGGCCAGACTTTGCGAGGGGCTTCCGTGCACCAAAAATTGGCGTGAGCACTGGCCTTAATATCGCTCGAGGTCTGGTCCCACGTTCGTCCACATAAATGCCCAGCAATTGGGCTATAAGCGCGTAAATTGGGGCTGGCCAAGGATCCAGCCATGGACTCGGAATGTGATGAGAATTTGAGAGAGGCCTCCTTGTGCCAAAAATAGGCCCAGTACAGCCAGCCCAGGTCAGTCCCCAAGTTTGTCATGAAATACTTAAAAAAAGCATGGGTGGGCTATAGCCTTAGGTGGTGGGGGCTGGCCAAGTTAGATCCAGCCTTGGACTCGAATGGGGCCAGAATGTCTGAGGCCTCCGTGTGCCAAAAATGGGCCTGGGGCACAGCCAGCATAAAATAAGGACCCGAAGGTCCAGTCCCCAATTAAATCATACGCAAAAATGCCCCAGCAGGTGCGCTCCTAGCCTTGGGGCGGGGCTGTGCGTTAGTCACGGACTCGGAATGGGACAGAACTTTGCGAGGCTTCCATGCCAAAAATTGGCCGTGGGCTCATCAGCCCAAAATAAAAGCGCCCAAGGTCCAGGTTCCCAAGTTCATCCACTTGAAATGCCCTAAAAAGCAGGTGGGCTCTAGCAGGGGTGGGGCTGGCCAGTTAGATCCACAGTCAGATGGGGAGACTTTGCGAAGGCTGAGTCCACCAAAAATTGGCCTTGAACTGGCACAGCACTTAATATCATGCCTTCGAAGGTCTAGTCCCAAGTTTGTCCACAGCAAAAATGCCAAGCAATTGGGCTATAGCCTTTTAGTGGGGCTGGCCAAGATAGATCCTTGAGACTGGAATGGGATGAAACTGCGAGAGCCTCCTTGTGCCAAAATAGGCCCATGGTACAAGCGCCGAAGGTCAGTCCTCAAGTTTGTCCATGTAAAATGCCAAAAAAGCAGATTGGGCTATAGACTTAGGGGTGGGGCTGCAGCCAAGTTAAATCCTTGCCCGGACTCGGGAATGAGCCGAATGTGCGAGGGGCCTCCGTGTACCAAAAATGGGCATGGTACAGCCCAAAAATGACGAAGGCCAGTCTAGATCCGCCCTTGTAAAATGCCCAAAAATCGGGTGCGCTCTAGCCGTGGGGGGCGGGGCTGCCCACGATTAAATCCACGGACTCGAATGCGGCCAGACTTTGAGGCTTCCATGTGCAAAAATAGGCCGTACATCCAGCGCCCAAAATAAGCGCCCAAAGTCAGTTCAAGTTCATCCGCCTTAATGCCCAGCAGGTGGGCTATATCCTTGGGGGGTGGGGCTGGCCAAGTTCGTCCGCCGGACTCGGAATGGAGCCAGACATTGCGAGGGGCCTCCGTGTACCAAAAATAGGCCGAGGGCACAGCCGCGCCCAAAGGACCAGTCCCCAAGTTCGTCCCGTGTAAAGTGCCCACTTGGTGGAGCTCTAGCCTTGAGAGTGGGGCTGGCCCACGTTAATCCACGGACTCAGATAGGGCCAGACTTTCGAGGCTTCTGCGTAAAAAAAATAGGCATGAGCTGGCACAGCCCTTAAAAATAGCCTTCGAAGGTCTGGTCCCCAAGTTACGTCCGCCATGTAAAAATATAGCCCAGGTGGGCTATAGCCTTACGTGGTGGGGCTGGCCAAGTTAATCCGCCCGGTTCGGGAATGAGACCGAGAATGTGCGAGGTGCCTCAAGTGTGCCAAAATGGAGCCATGGTGGCAGCCCTTAAAAATAAGCGGCGCAGGTCCGGTCCCCAAATTAAATCCGCCCATGAAATGCCCAGCAGGTGCGCTCTAGCCTTGGGGGGCGGGGCTGGCCACGTTCGTCCACCGGACTCGGAATGGGGCCAGACTTTGCGAGGGGCTTCCATGTGCCAAAAATAGGCCGTGGGCACATCCGCGCCCAAAAATAAGAGCTTGGTCGGTTAAGTTCATCCCAGCCAGGGGTGGGCTATATCCTTGAGAATTGGGGCTGGCCAAGTTCGTCCGCCGGACTCGGAATGGGGCCAGACATTGCGAGGGGCCTCCGTGTACCAAAAATAGGCCGAGGCTGTAGGCATGAGGACCAGATCCCTAAGTTTCCGTGCCAAAATGCCCAAAAAAGCAGGTGGGCTCATGAAATTGTGGCCACGTTAAATCCACCAGTCAGAATGGGGCCGGACTCTGCGAGGAGCTTCGTGCAAAAATTGGTACAGGCCAGCCCAATAATAGCGGCGAAAGTCACGGTCCCCAAGTTCGTCCACAAAATGCCAAAAAGCAGGGTGGGCTATAGCACTTAGGGGTGGGGGCTGGCCCTTGGGACTCGGAATGGGGCCCAATGCGAGGCCTCGTGTGCCAAAAATGGGCCATGGTACAGCGCCGGCATTAAAATAGCATGACGAAGGCCGGTCCCAATTAAATCGCCCATGCAAAAAATACCCAAGCAGGTGCGCTCTAGCACTTGAAGGCGGGTTACGTTCAATCCACCGGACTCGGAATGGGGCCAGACTTTGCGAGGGGCTTCCATGTGCCAAAAATAGGCCGTGGGCACATCCGCATCCAAAAATAAGCGCCCAAAGGTCCGGTTCCCAAGTTCATCCGCCGCAAAAATGCCCAAAAAACAGGTGGGCTATATCCTTGGGGGGCGGGGTTGGCCCACGATTAGATCCACGGACTCGGAATAGAGGCAGACTTTCTGAGAAGCTTCCATGTGCCAAAAATAGGCCGTGGGCACATCCGCATCCAAAAATAAGCGCCCAAAGGTCCGGTTCCCAAGTTCATCGCCACTTGAAAACCCAAGCAGTGGGCTATATCCTTGGCGAGGTTGTACGATAATCCGGACTCGGAATGGGGCCAGACTTTGCGAGGGGCTTCCATGTGCCAAAAATAGGCCGTGGGCACATCCGCATCCAAAAATAAGCGTAGGTCAGGTTCCCCGAGTTCATCATGAAAATGCCCAGCAGGTGGGCTATATCCTTGGAGGGCGGGGTTGGCCAACTTCGTCCGCCGGACTCGGAAAGGGGCCAGACGTTGCGAGGGGCCCCCGTGTGCCAAAAATAGGCCGCGCGCACAGCCGCAGACAAAAATAAGTGCCCAAAGGTCCCGTCCCCAAGTTCGTCCGCCGCAAAAATGCCCAAAAAACGGGTGGGCTATAGCCTAGGGGGGAGGGGCTGTCCAAGTTCGTCCGCCGGACTCGGAATGGGACCAGACTTTGCGAAGGGCCTCCGTGAGGCAAAAATGGGCAGCGGGCACAGCCGCGTCCAAATAAAGTGAGTCCAGTCCATAAGTTAGGCATGAAATGCCAAGCAGGTGGGCTATATTGCTTGGGATGGGGCTGGAGTTATCCTTGGACTCAGAATGGGGCCAGACTTTGCGAGGGGCCTCCGTGTGCCAAAAATAGAGTCGCGCTGGCAGCATGTAAAAATAAGCGCCGAAGGTCAGGTCCCAAGTTAAGATCGTCACCCTTAAAATGCCCAGCAGGTGGGCTATAGCCTTGGGGGACGGGGCTGGCCAAGATCATCCGCCGGACTCGGAAAGGGGCCAGCCTTTGTGAGGGTCCTCCGTGTGCCAAAAAAAAGGCTGCGAGCCCAGCCGCGCCCAAAAATAAGCATCCGAAAGTCCGGTCCCCAAGTTCGTCCCACTTGTAGTAATGGCCCAGCAGGTGGGCTATAGCCTTGGGGGTTGGGCAGCTGATTAAATCCGCCGGACTCGGAATGGGGCCAGACTTTGCGAGGGGCCTCCGTGTGCCAAAAATAGGCCGCGGGCACAGCCGCGCCCAAAAATAAGCGCCCGAAGGTCCGGTCCCCAAGTTCGTCCGCCGCAAAAATGCCCAAAAAATGGGTGGGCTATAGCCTTGGGGGGTGGGGCTGGCCATGTTAAATCCGGACTCGGGAATGGGGCCAACTTTGCGGCGGACCTCCAGTGCAAAAAAAGCCATGGGCACAGCCGCACCCTAAAATAAGTGCCCGTCGGTCCAGTCCCAAGTTGATCCCATGTAAAATGCCCAAATGGGTGGGCTATAGCAGGGAGTGGGGCTGGCCAAGATTCGCAAATCCATGGGACTAGGAATAGGGCCAGACTTCTGAGAGCCTCCGTGTGCCAAAAATAGGCTGCAGGCACTTTATACGCCCTAAAAATAACCCGAAAGTCCGGTCCGAAGTTGGATGCATGTAAAATGCCCTAGCAGGTGGGCTATTGCCTTGGGGGGTGGGGCTGGCCAAGTTCGTCCGTCGGACTCGAGAATAGGCCCGGACTTTGCGAGGCCTCCGTGTGCAAAAAGGCCACAGGCAAAAATAACAGGCCGAAGGTCGGTCCCCAGTTAAATCCGCTGCAAAATGCAAAAATCGGTTGGGCTATAGCAGGCTAGCCAGAATTCGTCCCCGGACTCAGAAGGAGCCGAGACTGCGAGGCCTCCGTGTTCAAAAATGACCCCAGCAGGCGTAGCCATGTACCCAAAATAACAGCCCGAAGGTCCGGTACCCAAGTTCTTCCATGAAATGCCCAGCAGGTGGGCTATAGCCTTGGGGGTTGGGGCTGTCCAACTTCTTCAGCCGGACTCTGAATGGGGCGGAGACTTTGAGGGGCCTCCGTGTGTGCCAAAATAGGCATGGTACAGCCATTACAAAATAACAGCCCGAAGGTCCGGTTCCCAAGTTAGTCCATGCATGAAATGCCCAAGCAGGTGGGCTATAGCACTTGGGGGTGGGGAGGCCAAGTTAAATCCTTGGGACTCGGAATGGGGCCAGACTTTGCGAGGGGCCTGCGTGTGTCAAAAATAGGCCGCGGGCACAGCCGCGCCCAAAAATAAGCGAACGAAGGTCTGGTCCCCAAGTTCGTCCTCTGCGAAAATGCCCAAAAAACGCGTGGGCTATAGCCTTGGGGGGAGGGGCTGGCCAAGTTCGTTCGCCGGACTCGGAATGGGCCCAGACTTTGCGAGGGGCCTCCGTGTGCCAAAAATAGGCCGCGGGCACAGCCGTACCCAAAAATAACAGCCCGAAGGTCCGGTCCCCAAGTTCGTCCGCTGCAAAAATGCCCAAAAATCGGTTGGGCTATAGCGGCCAATGAGATTCGTCAGCCGGACTCGAGAATGGGGCCTTGAGACTGCTAGAGGGCCTCCGTGTTCCAAAAATAGGCCTTTGAGCACGCCATTACCCAAAATAACAGACGAAGGTCCAGTCCCCAGTTCTTCCCATTGAAAATGCCCAGCATCGGATTGGGCTATAACTGGGGAATTGGGGCTGGCCAAAGTTCTTCCCGGACTCGAATGGGGCAGGACTGCGAGAGGCCTCAGTGTCCAAAAAATAGGCCTTGGTACAGCCGTACTGAAAAATAACAGCCAAGGTCAGTTCCCAAGTTTCCGCATGAAAATGCCCAGCAGGTGGGCTATAGCCTTGGGGGTGGGGGGCCAAAGTTCATCCGCCCGGACTAGGAATGGGGCCAGGACTTTGCGAGGGCCTCAGGTGTGCCAAAAATAGGCCACAGGCACAGCCGCAAAATAACAGGCCGAAGGTCAGGTCCCCCAAGTTAGATCCGCTGGAAATAAATCGAGTTGGAGCTATAGCGGGCTAGCCAAGTTCATCAGGATTTCAGAATGGGGCCAGGACTTTCGAGGGCCTCGAGTGTTCCAAAAATAGGGCAGGCAGCCCGTACCCAAAAATAACAGACCAAAGGTCCAGGGTCCCAAGTTCTTCCTTGTGAAATGCCCAGCAGGTGGGCTATAGCCTTGGGGGTGGGGCTGGCCAAGATTCTTCCGGACTCAAATGGGGCCAGACCGAGGGCCTCCGTGTGCCTTAAAAATAGGCCCTTGGTACAGTTCCCAAAATAACAGCCAGAAGGTCCGGTTCCCAAGTTAGATCATAAAAATGCAGCAGATTGGGCTATAGCACTTGGGGGTGGGGGCCAAATCCTTGGGACTCGGAATGGGAGCCAGGACTTGGGGGACTCGTGTGTCAAAAATAGGCCCTTGAGCAGCCCAAAATAAAGCGAAGGTCTGGTCCCCAAGTTAAATCCTGTGAAAATGCCCCAAGCGTGGGCTATAGCACTGGGGAGGAAGGCTGGCCAATTAGATTCATGGGACTCGGAATGGGCCCGAGACTTTGTGAGAGAGCCTCCGTGTGCAAAAATAGATCGCAGAGGCACAGCCGTACCCAAAATAACAGCCAGAAGGTATGGTCCCAAAGTTAAATAACACAAAATGCCCAGCAGGGTGGGCTATAGCCTTGCAGAATTAGAGGCTGGCCTAGTTCATCTGCACGGACTCGGAATGGGGCTGAACTTTGCGAGGGTCTCCGTGTTGCCAAAAAATAGTCTGAGCTCACTTACGACCAAAATAAGTGCAGCCAGTCCAGGTCCCTAAAGGTTACATCCGCATGTAAAAATCCCAAGCAGTAGGCTATAGCCTTGGGGGAGGCTAGCCAAGTTAGATCCATGGGACTCGAGAATTGGGCAAGACTTTGCGAGGGGCCTCCGTGAGCCAAAAATAGAGCTTGACTGTAGCCCAAAATAAAGTGCCCAAGGTCAGGATCCACGAAGTTCGCCCATGAAATGCCAAGCAGGTGGGCTATAGCCTTGGGGGTGGGGCTGGCCAAGTTTGTCCATGAGACTCGGAATGGGGGGACTTCGAGGAGCCCGTGCATAAAATCAGTAGCAGCGGGCATCATGTCCCAAAATAAGCCTTAGAATCCGGTCCCCAAGTTAGTCCTCACTTGAAATGCCCAAAATAAGTGCGGGCTCCTTTGCGACCAAAAATAAGTGCCGAAGGTCGGTCCCAGAGGTTCATCAATGCAAAAATCCCAAGCAGCGTGGGCTATAGCATGGGGTGGGGCTGCCAAATTTGTCCAGACTGAGGAATGGGCCCAGACTTTGCGAGGTGCCTCCGTGTGCCAAAAATAAGCCGCAGAGGAACAGCGCTAAAAATAACAATAGCGTGGGTCCCCACGTTAAGGCGGCAAATACCCAAAAAAGCAGGGTGGGCTATAGCCCTTAGAATTGAGGAGGTGGGGCTGGCTAGGATTAAATCCGGACTCAGAGGGACCCAGACTTTGCGAGGGCCTCCGTGTGCCAAAAAATTGGCCGTGGCTGCTTCATGCTTAAAATAAATAAAGCTTGGAGGTCCAGTCCCCAAGTTAAATCCATGTAAAATGCCCAAAAAAATGGGTGAGGCTATAAGCGCTTGGGGGAGGGTTAGCCAAGATTAATCCAGCGGACTCGATTGGCAAGACTTTCTGAGAACCTCCGTGAGCCAAAATAGGGTTCGAACAGCCAGCGCCCAAAATAAGTGCAGAGGTCAGTCATGAGTTCGGCCCTTGAAAAATACCCAGCAGGTGGGCTATAGCAGGGGTGGGGCTGGCAGTTTAATTGTGGACTCGGAATGGGGCCAGACTGCGAGGCCCAAAAAGCAGGCCTTGAGCACATCCAGCCCAAAATAAGCCAGACCCGGTCCCCAAGTTCGTCCTCCGCAAAAATGCCCAAAAATAGGGTACGGGCTCACTTGCGACCAAAAATAAGTGCCCGAAGGTCCGGTCCCAAGGTTCATCCGCTGCAAAAATCCCCAAAAAACGCGTGGGCTATAGCCTTGGGGGTGGAATAGCACTTGGACTACAGATGAGGGCGGGAACTTTGCGAGAGCTTGATGTTAAAAAATAGGCATGCCCGTTACCAAAATACTTGGAAAAGTCGTCCAGTTCCCAAGTTAAATCCCCGGACTCGGAATGGGCGAGACTTTCTTGAGAACTGCGTGTCAAAAAATAGGCAGCTTGAAATGACAGTCTGGTCCCCAGTTAAATGCCCAATGAAAAAGTGGGCTATAAGCGGGAGGGGCATTCGCCCGGACGTTGGGCAGAACTGAGGCCTCCGTGTGCTAAAAAATAGGCCTTGAGCACAACATGCCACAAAATAAAGCCTTAGAAGGTCCAAGTCCCAATAAATCCGCTTGTAAAATACCCAAGCAACGACCTTTGGTAGGGCACAACAAGTTTGTCCACCGGTTCGGAATGGGAGCCATACTTTGCAAAGGGCCTCAAATGTGCAAAAAGTAGGCCCTGGCACAACCGCATCAAAAATATAAGTGTCCAGAAGGTTCGGTCCACAAGTTAAATCACATTGAAAATGCCGCTATTATAG
Organism: Citrus cavaleriei; assembly: GCA_030448925.1. Classification (NCBI taxonomy): domain Eukaryota; kingdom Viridiplantae; phylum Streptophyta; class Magnoliopsida; order Sapindales; family Rutaceae; genus Citrus; species Citrus cavaleriei. Next base: position 61,871 of record JAUJEN010000035.1, on the reverse strand, counting down.
CCTTAGGTGGGAGTTGGCCAAGTTCATGTGAGGACTCGAAATGGGGCAGACTTTGTGAGGGACCTCAAATATAGGCCATGATGCCTGTTGCCCAAAATAAGAAGGTCCGTCCCCAGTTAAAGTATGAAATGCCCAAAAGCTGGAGCTATAGCCTTGGGGAGGCTGGAAATTCGTCCTTGGGACTCGAGAATGGGGCCAGACTTTAGAGGGGCCTCCGTGTTATTACCAAAAATAGGCATGAACAAAAAATAAGTGCCCAGAAGGTCCCCAGTTAGAATCCGCTTGAATACTTAGCAGGTGGGCTATAGCCTTAGGGGGTGGGGTTGGCCAAGTTGATCCTTGGGACTCGAAAATGGGAGCCAGACTTGTGAAGAGGACCTCATGTGCCAAAAAATAGGCCTTGAGCTGACAAAAAATACGAAAGGTCAGGTCCCCAAGTTAATCCGCCCTTGAAAATGCAGCAGGTGCGTGGCCTTTGGGGGGTGGGCACAGCCAAGTTTGTCCACCGGACTCGGAATGGGGCCATACTTTGCAAGGGGCCTCCGTGTGCCAAAAGTAGGCCACGGGCACAGCCGCATCCAAAAATAAGTGTCCGAAGGTCTGGTCCCCAAGTTCGTCCGCCGCAAAAATGCCCAAAAAACGGGTGGGCTATAGCCTTGGGGGGTGGGGCTGGCCAAGTTCGTCCGCCGGACTCGGAATGGGGCCAGACTTTGCGAGGGGCCTCCGTGTGGCAAAAATTGGCAGCCTTGGACACAGCACTAAAAATAAAAGCGCCGAAGGTCAGATCCCCAGATTCGTCCTTGAAAATGCCAAAAAAGCGGGTGGGCTGAGCCTTTGAAGTGGGCTATCAAGTTGTCCACGGACTCGGAATGACGCCATACTGCAAGAGGGCCTCCGTGTCTGCAAAAAGTAGGCCACAGCACAACCCGCATCCAAAAATAAGTGTCAGAAGGATTCGGTCCCTAGATTCATCCGGCTATAAAATGCCCACAGCAATTGGCTATATAGCCTTGAAGTGGGGTTAGCCGAGTCATCCGCGGACTAAAGGAAATGGGAGCCAGAACTTTGTAGAAGAGCCTCAGGTATGTGTGCTTAAATATAGGCATTTTCAGCACAGTACACCAAATAAGCGCCCGGTCCCGTCCCCAGTTGTGAAAATGCCCAAAAAAGCAGGTGAGCTACTAAAAGCACTTGGAAGGATTGGGCTGTGAGATTAATCCGCCCGGACTCAGAGAGGAATGGGGCCATACTTTGCGAGAAGCCTCCGTGTGAAAAAAATAGGCACTTGGGCACAGCACACCAAAAATAAGTGTCCAAGAAGGTCCGGTCCCCAAGATTAGTCCCGGCAAGCCTTGTAAAAAAAGCAGCTGGGTGGGCTATAGCCTTGGAGTGGGGTTAGCCAAGTTTATCCGCCCGGACTCGGAATAGGGCCATACTTGCAAGGGCCTCCGATGCGCTAAAATGAGCAACCAGGCAGCGTCCAATAAGTGGCCGAGTTGGTCCCCCAAGTTAAATCGCTTCTGCAAAAAATGCCAAGCAGGTGTTGCTAATATAGCCTTGGGGGTGGGGTTGGCCAAGTTAAATCCATGGACTCGGAATGGGGGCCAGACTTTGTAGAAGCCTCCGTGTTACAAAATAGGCATGGGCTCCAGCACCAAAATAAGCGCCCAAGGTCCGGTCCCAAAGGATTAAATCCACAGCATAAAAATGCCCAGCAGGTGGGCTATAGCCTTGGGGGTGGGGCTAATGAAGTTCAGATCCGCCGGACTGAGATGGGGCCAGACTGCGAGGCCTCCATGTGTAAAAATGGGCCAGAAATAAGCGCCAGGTCCGGTCCCAGTTAGATTCGTCCAAGCGAAAAATGCCCAAAGCCCAGTGGGCTATAGCCTTAGGGGTGGGGCTGGCCAAGATCGTCCGTCAAATGGGACTCAGAATGGGCGAGACTTTGTGAAGAGCCTCCGTGTTCCAAAAAAATAGGCCTTGGGCTCAGCCGCACCAAAATAAGCGACCAAGAGTCCGGTCCCCAAGTTAGATCACATAAAAATGCCAAGCGGGTGAATATGGGCTATAAGCCAGGGGTGGGGTTGGCCAAGTTCATCCGCCGGACTCGGAATGGGGCCAGACTTTGTGAAGGGCCTCCGTGTGCCAAAAATAGGCCGTGGGCTCAGCCGTACCAAAAAATAAGCGCCCAAAGGCCCGGTCCCCAAGTTCGTCCACCGCAAAAATGCCCAAAAAATGGGTGGGCTATAGCCTTGTGGGGAGGGCTTGGCCAAGTTAAATCCATGGGACTCGAATAGGCTGAGACTTTTGCAGAGGGCCTCCATTGTGTGCCAAAAATAGGCCAGCATGAGCACAGCTGCACCAAAAATAAGCGCCCAAAGGTCCAGGTCCGAGAGTTAATCCGAAAATGCCCAGCAGGTCTATAGCCTTGGGGGTGGGGTGGCCAGTTAAGTCACGTGCCGGACTCATAATGGGGAAACCCATACTTTTGAGGGGCCTCACGTGTGCCAAAAAATACATGACCTTGACACATGAAAATAAGCACCAGGTCAGTCCCAAGTTAAATAGCCCATTGTAAAATGCCAACAGGTGGGGCGTTTGGGGGTGGGGCTGACCAAGTTAATCCGGACTCAGATGGGGCCATACTTTGCAAGGGGCCTCCAAATGCAAAAATAGGCCTCCCGGGCACTTGGCCCAAAATAAGTGTCAGAAGGTTGGTCCCCCAAGTTAGATCCACATGTAAAAAATACCCAGCAGGGTGGGCTATAGCCTTGGGGGTGGGGCTGGCCAAGTTCATCACGGACTGGAATGGGCCAGAACTTTGAGGGGCCTCCGATGTGCCAAAAATGGGCGCGCCTACAAGCCATAAAATAAGCACACAAGGTCCAGTCCCAAGTTAAATCCTTGTAATGCCCAGCAGGTGGGCAATAGCCTTTGGGGGTGGGGCTGGCCAGATCGTCCTTGGGACTCGGAATGGGGAGCCAGACTTTGCGAGGGCCCTCCGTGTAACAAAAATAGGCGCGGACACAGCCGTACCCAAAATAAAAGCCCGAAGTCCAAGTTACCGAGATCCGCCATGAAAATGCCCAGCAGGTGGGCAGCCTTTGGAGGGCTGGCCAAGATAAATCCGGGACTCGGAATGGAGCCCAGACTTTGTGAGGCCTCTGTGTATAAAAATAGGCCTTGAGCACAGCCGAGGCAAAATAAGCCCCAAAGGTCCAGTCCCAAGTTAGATCCATAAATGAAAAAGCGGGTGGGCTATCGCTTTGGGGGGTGGGGCTCGCCAAGTTCGTCTGCCGGACTCGGAATGGAGCTAGACTTTGCGAGGGGCCTCCGTGTGCCAAAAATAAGCGCCCGAAGGTCCCGTCCCCATGTTCGCCCGCTGCAAAAATGCCCAAAAAACGGGTGGGCTATAGACTTGCGGGGAGCTGGCCAGAGATCCGCCCGGACTCGGAATGGGAGCCAGACTGCGAGAACCTCCGTGTGCCAAAAATAGGCAGCCGGCTGTGAGCCAAAAATAAGCCCCAAGTCAGTCCCAAAGTTAGTCGCCCATAAAAATGCCCAAGCAGGTGGGCTATCGCCTTGGGGGGTGGGGCTGGCCAAGTTCGTTCGCCGGACTCGGAATGGGGCCAAACTTTGCGAGGGGCCTTCGTGTGCGAAAAATAGGCCGCGGGCACAACCATGCCCAAAAATAAGCACCCGATGGTCCCGTCCCCAAGTTCGCCCGCCATGAAAATGCCCAGCAGATTGGGCTATAGCCTTGAGAATTGTGGGGCTGGCAGTTAATCCATGGGACTCGGAATGGAGCCAGACTTGTGAGGGCCTCTGTGTATAAAAAATAGGCATGAGCACCTTGAGCCAAAATAAGCCCCAAAGGTCAGTCCCGAAGTTAGTCCTTGTAACAATGCCAAGCGGTGGGCTATCACCTTGGGGGGTGGGGCTCGCCAAGTTCGTCTGCCGGACTCGGAATGGAGCTAAACTTTGCGAGGGGCCTCCGTGTGCCACAAATACGCTGCGGGTACAGCCGCGCCCAGAAATAAGCGCCCGAAGGTCCGGTCCCCAAGTTAAATCATAAAATGCCCAGCAGGTGGGCTAGCCTTGAGGGTGGGGCTGGCCGAGTTCGTCCACTTGCTCGGAATGAGGCCCAGACTTTCGAGGAGACCTCCGTGTGCCAAAAAATAGGCAGCACAGCCGAGCAAAATAAGCCCCAAGGTCAGTCCAAAGTTAAATCCCATGCATGAAATGCCCAGCAGGTGGGCTATCATGGGTGGTGGGGTTCGCCAGTTAGATCCGCCGGTCTCGGAATGGAGCAGACTTTGCTGAGGGCCTCCGTGTACAAAAAAAATAGCTGGGCACAGCAGCGTTCAAAATAAGCGACGAAGGTCAGTCCGAAAGTTCATCCTTGTAAAAATGCCCAAAAAAGGTGGGGCTATAGCCTTGGGGTTGGGGCTGGCCAAGTTAAAGGACTGAATGGGGCCGGACATTGAGGGAGACCTCAGGTGTGTTAAAAATAGGTGATCCAGTAGCCCAAAATAAAGCGCCGAAGGTCCAGGTCCCCAAGTTAATCCTTGTAAAAATGCCAGCAGGTGGGCTATAGCACTTGGGGAGGGCTGGCCAAGTTCGTCCGCCGGACTTGGAATGGGGCGAGACTTTGCAAGGGGCCTCCGTGTGCAAAAAAATGGGCACTTGTGACCAGCGCCAAAAATAAGCGCCAGAAGGTCCGTCCCCAGTTAAGATCAGCATGAAAAATGCCCAACAAATCGGTGGGCTATAGCCTTGGGGGGTGGGGCTGGCCAAGTTCGTTCGCCGGACTCGGAATGGGGCCAAACTTTGCGAGGGGCCTCCGTGTACGAAAAATAGGCCGCGGGCACAACCATGCCCAAAAATAAGCACCCGATGGTCCCGTCCCCAAGTTCGCCCGCCATGAAAATGCCCAAAAAACGGGTGGGCTATAGCCTTGAGGGGTGGGGCTGGCGAAGTTCGTCCGCCGGACTCGGAATGGGGCCAGACTTTGCGAGGGGCCTCTGTGTGCCAAAAATAGGCCGCGGGCACAGCCGAGCCCAAAAATAAGCCCCCAAAGGTCCGGTCCCAAAGTTCGTCCGCCGCAAAAATGCCCAAAAAACGGGTGGGCTATCGCCTTGAAGTGGGAGCTGAAGCCCAAGACAAATGGGGACTTCGGAATGGGGAGTGGCAGCTGCGAGGGGCCTCCGTGTGCCAAAATAGGCAGGCACAGCAGCAGAATAGGGGCCGAAGGTCCAGGTCCCAAAGTTAAATGTGAAATGCCCAAGCCGGGTGGGCAATAGCCTTGGGGGGTCGGGCTGGCCAAGTTAGATCCGCCCGGACTCGGAATGGGGCCATACTGAGGGCCTCCGTGTGCCAAAATAGGCTGCGAGGCACTGCGATCAAAATAAATGCCGAAGGTCCAGTCCCAGTTCAACCGCCCACAAATGCCCAAATGGGTGGGCTATAGCCTTGGGGCGTTTGGCTGGCATAGTTCGTCCGCTGGACTCGGAATGGGGCCAGACTTTGCGAGGCCTCAGGTGTGCCAAAATAGACGCCCATGGACACAACTGCGCATAAAAAAGTAAGTGGGAAGTTCAGTCCCCAAGTTCGGCCGCCCATGAAATGGCCAAAAAGCGGGTGGGCTATAGCACTTGGGGGTGGGGCTGGCCAGGATTAGATCATAGGACTTGGAATGGGCCAGACTTTGCGAGGGCCTCCGTGTGCCAAAAAAATAGACCGTGGGCATAGCTTGGCCAGCGTCGAAAATAAGCGCCTGAAAGGTCCAGGTCCCCAAGTTAAATCGACCCAAAATACCCAGAGAAAATGGGTGGGATATAGCCTTGGGGCTGGCCAAGTTAGATCCGCCCGGACTGAATGGGGCGGACTTTGCGATGGAGCCTCCGTGTGCCAAAAATAGGCATGAACTGCCCAATATATGTGCCTTGAAGGTCAGGTCCCCAAGTTAAATTCGGCCCAATGCGAAAAAAGCAGGTGGGCTATAGCCTTGGGGAGGCAGGAGTTCGTCCGGATTGAATGGGGCCAGACTTTGTAAGGGGCCTCCGCGTGCCAAATATAGGCCGGGGGCATAGCCGAGCCAAAAATAAGGGACCCAGGTCAGGTCCTCAAGTTAGATCCGTGAAATGCAGCAGGTGGGCTATAGCACTTGAGGTGGGGCTGGCCAAGGTTAAATCCATGGGACTGGAATGGGGCAGACTTTGTGAGGGTCTCAAGTGTGCCAAAAATAGGCTACGGGCATAGCCGCGACCAAAAATAAGGGCCCGAAGGTCCGGTCCCCAAGTTAAATCCCTTGTGAAATGCCCTTAGCAGGTGGGCTATAGCCTTGGGGGTGGGGCCAAGATTAAATCCATGGGACTGAATTGGGCAGACTTTCAGAGAGGGGCCTCTGTGTTCCAAAAAATGGGCACAGCCAGCCCAAAAATAAGCACCAAGGTCTGGTCCCCAAAGTTCGTCCCTTGAAATCCAGCAGGAGGCTATAGCCTTGGGGGGTGGGGCAGGCCAAGTTCGTCCTCCGGACTCGGAATGGAGCCAGACTTTGTGAGGGGTCTCCGTGTGCCAAAAATAGGCCGCGGTCACAGCCGAGCCCAAAAATAAGCGCCCGAAGGTCCGGTCCCCAAGTTCGTCCGCCGCAAAAATGCCCAAAAAACAGGTGGGCTATAGCCTTGGGGGGAGGGGCTGGCCAAGTTCGTCCGCCGCACTTGGAATGGGGCCAGACTTTGCAAGGGGCCTCCGTGTGCCAAAAATACGCCGCCCTTGAGCAGCGCGCCAAAATCAAAGCGCCAGTCCGTCCCCAAGTTAATCCATGAAAAAATGCCCAATATCGGTGATTAGGCTATAGCCTTAGAGGTGGGGCTGGCCAAGTTAGATTCGCCAGGACTCGGAATGGGGCCAAACTTTCTGCGAGGGCCTCAGTGTCACGAAAAATAGGGCCACAACCATGCCCAAAATAAGCACCGATGGTCCCGTCCCCAAGTTACTTCATGAAAATGCCCAGCAGGTGGGCTATAGCTTGAGGGTGAAATTGGGGCTGGCGAGATCAGATCCGCCGGACTCGAATAGCAGAACTTTGCGAGGGACCTCTGTGTGCCAAAATAGGCCGTGGGCTGGCCAGAGCCCAAAAATAAGCCCCCAAAGGTCCGGTCCCAAGTTAGTCCCCATAAAAATGCCAAAAAAGCAGGTGGGCTATCGCGCCTTGGGGTGGGGCCAAGTTAGATCCATGGGACTCGGAATGGGGTGGCGCTTTGCGAGGGCCTCGTGTATTAAAAATAAGAACTGGCACAGCAGCAGAATAGGGGCGAAGGTCAGTCCCCGAAAGTTAAATCGGAAAATGCCCAGCAGGTGGGCTATAGCCTTGGGGGGTGGGGCTGGCCAAGTTCGTCCGCCGGACTCGGAATGGGGCCAGACTTTGTGAGGGGCCTCCGTGTGCCAAAAATAGGCTGCGGGCACAGCCGCGCCCAAAAATAAGTGCCCGAAGGTCCGGTCCCCAAGTTCGTCCGCCGCAAAAATGCCCAAAAAACGGGTGGGCTATAGCCTTGGGGGGTGGGGCTGGCCAAGTTCGTCCGCCGGACTCAGAATGGGGCCAGACTTTGCGAGGGGCCTCCGTGTGCCAAAAATAGGCCACGGACACAGCCAGCATAAAAAAGTAAGTAGGAAGTTCCGGTCCCCCAAGTTAAACGCCCTTGAAATGGCCAAGCAGGTGGGCTATAGCCTTGGGGGGTGGGGCTGGCCAAGTTCGTCCGCCGGACTCGGAATGGGGCCAGACTTTGCGAGGGGCCTCCGTGTGCCAAAAATAGGCCGCGGGCACAGCCGCGTCCAAAAATAAGCGCCCGAAGGTCCGGTCCCCAAGTTCGTCCGCCGCAAAAATGCCCAAAAAATGGGTGGGCTATAGCCTTGGGGGGTGGGGCTGGCCAAGTTCGTCCGCCGGACTCGGAATGGGGCCAGACTTTGCGAGGGGCCTCCGTGTGCCAAAAATAGGCTACGGGCACTGCCTTTTAAATATATGTGCCCAGAAGGTCCGGTCCCAGTTAAGTCGGCCATGAAAATCCCTTAGAAAAAGCAGATTGGGCTATAGCCTTGGGGGAGAGCTTGGGTTAAATCCGCCGGATTCGGAATGGGGCCAGACTTTGTAAGGGGCCTCCGCGTGCCAAATATAGGCCGGGGGCATAGCCGAGCCAAAAAATAAGGGCCCGAAGGTCCGGTCCTCAAGTTAAATCCATATAAAATGCAGCATGGTGGGCTATAGCCTTGAGGTGGGGCTGGCCAAGTTAAATCCTTGGGACTCGGAATGGGCCAGACTTTGTGAAGTCTCCGAGTGTGGCAAAAATAGGCTCTGAGGCATAGCGACCAAAAATAAGGGCCAGGTCAGTCCCCCAGTTAAGGATCGTCCATGAAAATGCAAAAAAGCAGGTGGGCTATAGCCTTGGGGGTGGGGCAGGCCAATTGATCCAGGACTCAGCCAGACTTTGCGAGGGGCCTCTGTGGTCCAAAATTAGGCTGCAGGCATGGCAGCAAAATAAACACCAAAGGTCTGGTCCCCAGTTAGTCCATGCAAAATGCCCAAGCAGGAGAGGCTATAGCAGGGGTGGGGCAGGCCAAAGTTAGATCCTCGGACTCGGAATGGAGCTAGACGTTGTGAGGGGTCTCCGTGTGCCAAAAATAGGCTGCGGGCATAGCGCTTGTGACCAAAATAAGGGCCAGTCCGGTCCCAAGATTCATCCATGAAAATGCCCCAGCAGGTGGGCTATAGCCTTGGCGGTGGGGCTGTGGTTGTCCATCGCCGGACTCGGAATGGGGCAGACTTTGCGAGGGGCCTCCGTCTGCCAAAAATAGGCCGCGGGCACTGCATGGGCTCATGAAGGTCCAGTCCCCCAAGTTAAATCCTTGCCATAAAATGCCCAAGCAGGTGGGCTATAGCCTTGAGGTGGGCACAGCCATGTTAAATCCAGGACTCGGAATGAGGCAGACTTTGCGAGGCCTCATTTGCAAAAAATAGGCTGGGCAGCGCCCAAAATAACACCAGTCCGGTCCCCAAGTTCGTTCACCGCAAAAATGACCAAAAAACGGGTGGGCTATAGCCTTGGGAGGTGGGGCTGACCCAGTTCGTCCGCGGGACTCAGAATGGAACCAGACTTTGCGAGGGGCCTCCGTCTGACAAAAATAGGCTGTGGGCATGCAAAAAAAAGCTTGAAGGTCCGGTCCCGAGATTAGATTCATGTAAAAAGCAGGTGGGCTACAGGGGGTGGGGCTGGCCAAGTTAATCCATGGGACTCGGAATGGGCCAGACTTTGGGAGGGCCCTGCATAAAAATAGGTACTGGCAGCCAAAATAAAGTACCAGAAGGTCGGGTCCCCAAGTTCGTCCTTGTAAAAATGCCAAGCAGGTGGGAAATTTATAACACTTGGGGGTGGGGCTGGCCAAGTTAAATCCATGCTCGAATGGGGCAGAGACTTCTGCGAGGGCCTCCAAGTGTGCCAAACATAACCCACAGTGCCAGCCAGCCAAAATAAGGAGAAAGGTCCGGTTAAAGTTAGATCCCAGGCCAAAATGGTGGGCTATAGCACTTGAGGTGAGGCTGGCCAGGATTAAATCCAGGACTCGGAATGGGCGAGACTTTCTGAGGAGCTTCGTATGAAAAAATAGGGTTCGAGCATAGCAGCCAAAAATAAACACCGAAGGCCAGTACCTGATTCATCCATTTGGACTCGGAATGGGGCGGACTTTGAGAACCTCCGTGTGACAAAAATAGGCCAGCAGGTAGGTAAAATTAAGTTCGAAGGTCAGGTCCCCAAGATTAGTCATGTAAAAATGCCCAAAAAATGGGTGGGCTATAGCTTTGGGCGGAGGGGCTGGCCAAGTTCGTCCGCCGGACTCGGAAGAGGGCCAGACTTTGCTAGGGGCCTCCATGTGCCAAAAATAGGCCACGGGCACATCCGCGCCCAAAGATAAGCGCCCGAAGGTCCGGTCCCCAAGTTCGTCCGCCGGAAAAATGCCCAAAAAACAGGTGGGCTATAGCCTTGGGGGGAGGGGCTGGCCAAGTTCGTCCGCCGGACTCGAAATGGGGCCAGACTTTGCAAGGGGCCTCCGTGTGCCAAAAATAGGCCGCGGGCACAGCCGCGCCCAAAAATAAGCACCCAAAGGTCCGGTCCCCAAGATCGTCCGCCGGAAAAATGTCCAAAAAACGGGTGGGCTATAGCCTTGGGGGGTGGGGCTGGCCAAGTTCGTCCGCCGGACTCGGAATGGGGCCAGACTTTGCGAGGGGCCTCCGTGTGCCAAAAATAGGCCGTGGGCACAGCCGCGCCCAAAAATAAGTGCCCGAAGGTCCGGTCCCCAAGTTCGTCCGCCGCAAAAATGCCCAAAAAATGGGTGGGCTATAGCCTTGGGGGGTGGGGCTGGCCAAGTTCGTCCGCCGGACTTGGAATGGGGCCAGACTTTGCGAGGGGCCTCCGTGTGCCAAAAATAGGCCTCACATGTGACCAAAAATAAAGCGCCCGACGTCCGGTCCCAAGTTCATCTTGTGAAAATGCCCAAAAGCAGGTGGGCTATAGCACTTGGGGAATTAGGGTTGTCAAGTTCGTCTGCCGGACTGGAATGGGCAGAGACTTCTGCGAGGGACTCGTGTGCCAAAAAATAGGCCCAGGGACAGTCGTACCAGTAATGTCGCCCAGAAGGTCCCCCCCAATTTAATGCCCTGCAGGTGGGCTATAGCCTTAGAGTGGGGCTGGCCAAGTTAATCCATGCCGGACTCGAGAATGGGGCAGACTTTGCGAGACCTCTGTGTGCAAAAAAATAGGCCATGGGCACAGCCCAAAACTAAAGCGCCCAAGGTCCGGTCCCCAACCGTCGGCCTTGAAATGCCAGCAGGTGGGCTATAGCCTTGGGGCTGTGGGCCAAGTTCGTCGCTGACTTCGAATGGGGCCAGACTTTGCGAGGGGCCACCGTGTGCAAAAATAGGCCATGAGCACAGCAGCACTAAAAATGGCGTCAGCTCCGGTTCCCAAGTTCGTCCGCCGCAAAAATGCCCAAAAAACAGGTGGGCTATAGCCTTGGGGGGTGGGGCTGGCCAAGTTCGGCCGCGCGGACTCGGAATGGGGCCAGACTTTGCGAGGGTCCTCCTTGTGCCAAAAATAGGTGGCGGGCACAGCCGTGCCCAAAAATAAGCGCCCAAAGGTCCGGTTCCCAAGTTAGGTCATGAAAATGCCCAGCAGGTGGGCTATAGCACTGAGGTGGCGCTAGCCATGTTAAATCCATGGGACTCGAATGTGGCCAAACTTTGTGAGGGCCTCCGTGTGCCAAAAAATAGGCAGCGCACAGCAGCGTCAAAAATAAAGCCGAAGGTCAGTCCCCTAGTTAAATCCCTTGTGAAAATGCCCAAAAAACGGGTGGGCTATAGCCTTGGGGGGTGGGGCTGTCCAAGTTCGTCCGCCGAACTCGGAATAGGGCCAGACTTTATAAGGGTCCTCCGTGTGCCAAAAATAGGCCGCGGGGACAGTCACAATCGAAAATAAGCGCCCAAAGGTCCGGTCCCCAAGTTTGTCCGCCGCAAAACTGCCCAAAACACGGGTGGGCTATAGCCTTGGGGGGTGGGGCTGGCCAAGTTCGTCCGCCGGACTCGGAATGGGGCGAGACTTTGTGATGGGCCTCTGTGTGCCAAAAATAGGGTGAGCACAGCCAGCAAAATGCTTAAACACCGAAGGTGGTCCCCAGTTAGATCCATGTGAAAAATGCCAGCAGGTGGGCTACAGCCTTGGGGGGTGGGGCTGTCCAAGTTCGTCCGCCGGACTCGGAATGGGCCAGACATTGCGAAGGGCCTTCGTGTGCCAAAAATAGGCTCAGACACTGGTCGCCAAAAATAAGCGCCCGAAGGTCCGGTCCCCAAGTTCGTCTGCCGCAAAAATGCCCAAAAAACGGTTGGGCTATAGCCTTGGCGGGTGGGGCTGGCCAAATTCTTCCGCGCGGACTCGGACTGGGGCCAGACTTCACGAGGGGCCTTCGTGTGCCTAAAATAGACCCATGGACAGCCGTGCCCAAAAATAAGCGCCCAAAGGTCCGGTTCCCAAGTTCGTCGGCCGCAAAAATGCCCAAAAAACAGGTGGGCTATAGCCTTGCGGGGTGGCGCTGGCCATGTTCGTCCGCCGGACTCGGAATGTGGCCAAACTTTGTGAGGGGCCTCCGTGTGCCAAAAATAGGCATGAGCACATGCGTCAAAATAAGTGCCAGGTCCGGTCCCTAGTTAGATCCTTGAAAATGCCCAGCAGGTGGGCTATAGCCTTGGGGGGTGGGGCTGTCCAAGTTCGTCCGCCAAACTCGGAATGGGGCCACACTTTATAAGGGTCCTCCGTGTGCCAAAAATAGGCTGCGGGGACAGTCACAATCGAAAATAAGAGCCCAAAGGTCCGGTCCCCAAGTTTCTCCGCCGCAAAACTGCCCAAAACACGGGTGGGCTATAGCCTTGGGGGGTGGGGCTGGCCAAGTTCGTCCGCCAGACTCGGAATGGGGCCAGACTTTGCGAGGGGCCTCCATGTGCCAGAAATAGGACGCGGACACAGCCGCGCCCAAAAATAAGGGCCCGAAGGTCGGGTCCCCAAATTCGTCCGCCGCAAAAATGCCCAAAAAACGGGTGGGCTATAACCTTGGTGGGTGGGGCTGGCCAAGCTCGTCCTTGGACTCGGGAATAGGGGCAGACGTCATGAGGGCCTCCAAGTGTGCCAAAAATAGGCTGCAGCTGTGGCAAAAATAAGCGCCGAAGGTCGGTCCCCCAAGTTCGATCCATGAAAGTACCCAAAAAAGCAGGTGGTCTATAGCCTTGGGGTATGGGATGGCCAAGATTAAATCCGGGACTGAATGGGCCAGACTTTGTGAGGTCCGACCCCAAGTTCGATCCATGAAAAAATGCCCAAAAAGCAGGTGGGCTATAGCCTTGTGGGCTGGCCAAGTTAAGATCGCTGGACTCGAGATGGGGCAGACTTTGCGAGAGCCTCCGTGTGCCAAAACTAGAACAGGCACAGCCCAGCGCCGAAGGTCCAGTCCCCCATAAAAATGCCCAAAAAGCAGATTGGGCTATAGCCTTGGCAGTGGGGCTGGCCAAGTTTGTCCACGGACTCGGAATGGGGCAGAGACTTTGCGAGGGCCTCGTATGACAAAAATAGGCCGTGGGACAGCGCCCAAAAATAGCGTGAAAGTCCGGTCCCAGATTCGTTTGAAAAAATGCCAGCAGGTGGGCTATAGCCTTAGAGGTGGGGCTGGCCAAGTTAGATCCATGGGACTCGGAATGGGCCAGACATTCGAAAGAATGTGCAAACTAGGCTCGAACACGGTCGTACCCAAAAATAAGCGCCCGAAGGTCCGGTCCCCAAGTTCGTCTGCCGCAAAAATGCCCAAAACACGGGTGGGCTATAGCCTTGGCGGGTGGGGCTGGCTAAATTCTTCCGCGCGGACTCGGAATGGGGCGAGACTTCGAGGGCCTTCGTGTGCCTAAAATAGACCCTTGGACAGCGCCCAAATCAAGCATGAGTCCGGTTCCCAAGTTTGTCATAAAATGCCAAAAAATAAGTGGAGCTATAGCCTTGGGGGTGGGGCTAGCCATGTTAAATCCATGGACTCGGAATGGAGCAGGACTTTGTGAGGGCCTCCATGTGCCAAAAAATAGGCTCTGCACTGTGCGCCCAAAAATAAGCGCCCGAAGGTCCGGTCCCCAAGTTCGTCCGCCGCAAAATTGCCCAAAAAACGGGTGGTCTATAGCCTTGGGGTATGGGACTGGCCAAGTTCGTCCGCCGGACTCGGAATGGGGCCAGACTTTGTGAGGGTCCGACCCCCAAGTTCGTCCGCCGAAAAAATGCCCAAAAAACGGGTGGGCTATAGCAGGGGTGGAGCTTGGGGGTGGCCTTGGACTCGGAATGGGGCCGGACTGAGACCTCAAGTGTGCCAAAACTAAGTGGCAGGCGCCCGAAGGTCAGTCCCAAGTTAACATAAAAATGCCCAAAAAACGGGTGGGCTATAGCCTTGGCGGGTGGGGCTGGCCAAGTTTGTCCACCGGACTCGGAATGGGGCCAGACTTTGCGAGGGGCCTCCGTATGACAAAAATAGGCCGTGGGGACAGCCGCGCCCAAAAATAAGCGCCGAAAGTCCGGTCCCAAGTTCGTCCGCCGCAAAAATGCCCAGAAAACGGGTGGGCTATAGCCTTGGGGGGTGGGGCTGGCCAAGTTCGTCCGCCGGACTCGGAATGGGCCAGACATTGCGAAGGGCCTTCGTGTGCCAAAACTAGGCTCCGGGCACAGTCGTACCCAAAAATAAGCGCCCGAAGGTCCGGTCCCCAAGTTCGTCTGCCGCAAAAATGCCCAAAACACGGATGGGCTATAGCCTTGGCGGGTGGGGCTGGCTAAATTCTTCCGCGCGGACTCGGAATGGGGCCAGACTTCACGAGGGGCCTTCGTGTGCCTAAAATAGACCGCGGACACAGCCGCGCCCAAAAATAAGCGCCCAAAGGTCCGGTTCCCAAGTTTGTCGGCCGCAAAAATGCCCAAAAAATAAGTGGGCTATAGCCTTGGGGGGTGGGGCTGGCCATGTTCGTCCGCCGGACTCGGAATGGAGCCAGACTTTGTGAGGGGCCTCCATGTGCCAAAAATAGGCCGCGGGCACAGCCGCGTCCAAAAATAAGTGCCCGAAGGTCCGGTCCCCTAGTTCGTCCGCCGCGAAAATGCCCAAAAAACGGGTGGGCTATAGCCTTGGGGGGTGGGGCTGTCCAAGTTCGTCCGCCAAACTCGGAATGGGGCCACACTTTATAAGGGTCCTCCGTGTGCCAAAAATAGGCTGCGGGGACAGTCACAATCGAAAATAAGAGCCCAAAGGTCCGGTCCCCAAGTTTCTCATACATGTGCCCAAGCTGCAGGTGGGCTATAGCCTTGGGGGGTGGGGCTGGCCAAGTTCGTCCGCCAGACTCGGAATGGGGCCAGACTTTGCGAGGGGCCTCCATGTGCCAGAAATAGGACGCGGACACAGCCGCGCCCAAAAATAAGGGCCCGAAGGTCGGGTCCCCAAATTAAATCGCCTTGTAAAATGCCCAGCAGGTGGGCTATAACCTTGGTGGGTGGGGCTGGCCAAGCTCGTCCGCCGGACTCGGAATGGGGCCAGACGTCGCGAGGGGCCTCCGTGTGCCAAAAATAGGCTGCGGGCACAGCCGCGCCCAAAAATAAGCGCCGAGGTCAGTCCCCAAGTTAAATCCATATGAAATTATTGCCCAGCAGGTGGTCTATAGCCTTGGGGTATGGGACTGGCCAAGTTAAATCCATGGACTCGGAATGGGGCCAGACTTTGTGAGGTCCGACCCCAAGATTAAATCCATGAAAAAATGCCCAAAAACCGGGTGGGCTATAGCCTTGGGGGGTGGGCTGGCCAAGTTTGTCCACGGACTCGGAATGGGGCCAGACTTTGCGAGGGGCCTCCGTATGCCAAAAATAGGCCGCGGGGACAAGCCCAAAATAAGCGAAGTCCGGTCCCAGAGTTAAATCCATAAAATGCCCAAAAGCAGGTGGGCTATAGCCTTGGGGGTGGGGCTGGCCAAGTTAAATCCGGAGCTCGGAATGGGTCCAGACTTTTCGAGAGCCCTCCGAGTGCCAAAAATAGCCACCGGACACAGCCCTTGACAAAAATAAGCGAAAGGTAGGACCCCAAGTTAAATCCGCAAAAATGCCCAAAAAACGGGTGGGCTATAGCCTTGGGGGGTGGGGCTGGCCAAGTTCGTCCGCTGGACTCGGAATGGGGCCAGACTTTGCGAGGGGCCTCCGTGTGCCAAAAATAGGCTGCGGGCACAGCCGCGCCCGAAGGTCCGGTCCCCAAGTTCGTCTGCCGCAAAAATGCCCAAAAAACGGGTGGGCTATAGCCTTGGCGGGTGGGGCTGGCCAAGTTCGTCCGTCGGACTCAGAATGGGGCCAAACTTTGCGAGGGGCATCTGTGTGCCAAAAATAGGCTGCGGCCATAGCCGGGCCCAAAAATAAGCGCCGGAAGGTCCGGTCCCCATGTTCATCCGCCACAAAAAAGGCCAAAAAACGGGTGGGCTATAGCCTTGGGGGGTGGGGCTGGCCAAGTTCATCCGCCAGACTCGGAATGGGTCCAGACTTTGCGAGGGGCCTCCATGTGCCAGAAATAGGCCGCGGACACAGCGTCAAAAATGGCGCCGAAGGTCAGTCCCCAAATTAAATCCATGCCAAAAGGCAATTGGGCTATAGGCTCGGGAGGAGGGGCTGGGCAAGTTGGTCCGCCGGACTCGGAATGGGGCCACACTTTGCGAGGGGCCTCCGTGTGCCAAAAATAGGCCGCGAGCAAAGCCGCGCCCAAAAATAAGCACCCGAAGGTCCGGTCCCCAAGTTCATCCGCCGCAAAAATGGCCAAAAAACGGGTGGGCTATAGCCGGGCCAAGTCTGCCAGACTCGGAATGGGGCAGAGACTTTGCGAGGCCTCCGTG
Source organism: Citrus cavaleriei (assembly GCA_030448925.1). Taxonomy (NCBI): domain Eukaryota; kingdom Viridiplantae; phylum Streptophyta; class Magnoliopsida; order Sapindales; family Rutaceae; genus Citrus; species Citrus cavaleriei. The sequence continues at coordinate 45,394 of JAUJEN010000035.1, read as the reverse complement.
TGCCAAAATAGGCCGTGACAGCAGCAAAAATAAAGCACCAGGTCCCCAAGTTAAATCCCATGTAAAAATGCCCAGCAGGTGAGCTATAGACTTGGGTGGGGAAGGCCAGTTAAATCCATGGGACTCAGAATGGGGTCAGACTTTGCGAGGGGACTCCGTGTGCCAAAAATAGGCCGCGGGAACAGCCGCGCCAAAAAATAAGGGCCCGAAGGTCCGGTCCCCAAGTTCGTGCGCCGCAAAAATGCCCAAAAAACGGGTGGGCTATAGCCATGGGGGGTGAGGCTGGCCAAGTTAGTCCGCCGGACTCGGAATGGGGCCAGACTTTGCGAGGGGCATCCGTGTGCCAAAAATAGGCTGCGGGCATAGCCGGTCCCAAAAATAAGCGCCCGAAGGTCCGGTCCCCAAGTTCGTCCGCCGCAAAAATGCCCAAAAAACGGGTGGGCTATAGCCTTGGAGGGTGGGGCTGGCCAAGTTAGATCGGGACTCGGAATGAGGCAGACTTTGTGAGGTATGCAAAAATAGGGCCCTTGACGTCCCAAAATAATGTCGCCGATGGACCCGGTCCCAAGTTTGTCCGCCCATGAAATGCCCAGCGGGTGAGCTATAGACTTGCGGGGTGGGGAAGGCCAAGTTCGTCCGCCGGACTCAGAATGGGGTCAGACTTTGCGAGGGGACTCCGTGTGCCAAAAATAGGCCGCGGGAACAGCCGCGCCAAAAAATAAGGGCCCGAAGGTTCGGTCCCCAGTTAAATCGCCCTTGAAAATGCCCAAGCAGGTGGGCTATAGCCATGGGGGAGTGAGGCTAGCCAAGTTAGTCCATGGGACTCGAGATGGGAGCCAGACTTTGCGAGGAACATCCGTGAGCCAAAAAAAATAGGCTCTTGGCATAGCAGTCCCAAAATAAAAGCGCCAGAAGGTCAGTCCCCAGTTAAATCCATGAAAATGCAGCAGGTGGGCTATAGCCTTGGAGGTGGGGCTGGCCAGTTAAATCCGCGGACTCGGAATGGGGCCAGACTTTGGGAGGGGCCTTCGTATGCCAAAAATAGGCCTTGAGCACAAAATAATCGCCGATGGACCGGTCCCCGGGTTTGTCCTTGTGAAAATGCCCAGCAGGTGGGCTATAGTCTTGGGGGGTGGGGCTGGCCAACTCGTCCGCCGGACTCGTAATGGGACCAGACTTTGCGAGGGGACTTGGTGCCCCAAAAATAGGCCGCGTGCATAGCCGTGACCAGAAATAAGTGCCCAAAGGTTCGGTCCCCAAGTTCGTTCGCCGCAAAAATGCCTAAAAAACGGGTGGGCTATAGCCTTGGGGGGTGGGGCGGGCCAAGTTCGTCCGCCGGATAGGGAATAGGGCCAGACTTTGCGAGGGGCCTTATTGTGCCAAAAATAGGCCAGCGCTGGCTCTCAAGCACTTAGAAGGTCCGATCCCAAGTTCGTCGCCATGAAAATTGCCCAAAAAGCGGATGGGCTATAGCCTTGGGGAGGGCTGGCCAAGATAATCCGCGGGACTCGGAATGGGAGCCAGACTTTGAGGGAGACCTCCGTGTGCCAAAATTAGGCAGCACAGCCAGCTAAAAATAAGAAAGGTCCATTCCCTAAGTCGTCCATAAAAATGCCCAAAAAATGGGTTGGCTATAGCCTTGGGGGGTGGGGCTGGCCAAGTTCGTCCGCCGGACTCGGAATGGGGCCAGACTTTGCAAGGGTCCTCCGTGTCCCAAAAATAGGCCGCGGGCACAGCCGCACCCATGAATAACTGCCGGAAGGTCCGGTCCCCAAGTTCGTCCGCCGCAAACATGGCCAAAACACGGGTGGGCTATAGCCTTGGGGGGTGGGGCTGGCCAAGTTCGTCCGCCGGACTCGGAATGGCGCCACACTTTGCGAGGGGCCACCGTGTACCAAAAATAGGCCGCGGGCACAGCCGCGCTAAAAAATAAGCGCCCAGTCAGTTCAAGTTCGTCCAAAAAATGCCCAGCAGGTGGGCTATATCCTTGGGGTGGGGCTGGCCAAGATCCGCAGGACAGGAATGAGGCCAGACTTTACGAGACCTCGATGTGCCAAAAAAATAGGACAGCAGCGCCCAAAATAAGCACCTGAGGTCCGGTCCCCAGTTAGATCCCCTTGTAAAAATGCCCAAAAAACGGGTGGGCTATAGCCTTGGTGGTGGGGCTGGCCCAGTTCGTTCGCCGGATAGGGAATGGGGCCAGACTTTGCGAGGGGCCTCCGTGTCCCAAAAATAGGCCATGAACAGCCGCTGCAAAAATATGCGCCCGAAGGTCCAGGTCCATAAGTTAAATCCCATGAAATGCCCAAGCAGGTGGGCTATAGCCTTGGGGGGTGGGGCTGGCCAAGTTCGTCCGCCGGACTCGGAATGGGGCCAGACTTTGCGAGGGGCCTCCGTGTGCCAAAAATTGGCCGCGGGCACAGTCTCACCAAAAAATAAGCGCCCGAAGGTCCGTTCCCCAAGTGCGTCCGCCGCAAAAATGCCCAAAAAATGGGTTGGCTATAGCCTTGGGGGGTGGGGCTGGCCAAGTTCGTCCGCCGGACTCGGAATGGGGCCAGACTTTGCGAGGGGCCTCCGTGTGACAAAAATAGGCCCTTGAGCACAGTGCCCAAAAATAAGCCAGGCCCGGTCCCCAAGTTAAATCCGTAAAATGCCCAGCAGGTGGGCTATAGCCTTGGCGGGAGGGGCTAGCAAAGTGCGTCCGCGGGACTCAGAATGGGGCCAGACTTTGCGAGGGGTTTACGTGTGCAAAAAAAATAGAGGCCTTGGTACAAGCAGACCCAAAAATAAGCACTGAAGGTTGGGTCCCCATGTTAGATCCATTAAAAATGAAAAAAATGGGTGAACTATAGCCTTGGGAGGGGCTGGCCGGTTCATCCGCCCAGGACTCGAATGGGGCCCAGACTTTGCAGGTGCCTCCATGTAAAAATAGGCTGCAGACACCTGCGCCCAAAAATAAGTGCCGAAGGTCGGTCCCCAAGTTAGATCCCTTGTGAAAATGCCAAGCAGTTGGGCTATAGCCTTGGGGGGTGGGGATGGACAAGTTCGTCCACCGGACTCGGAATGGTGCCAAACTGTGCGAGGGGCCTCCGTTTGTAAAAACTAGGCTGCGGGCACAGCCGCGCCCAAAAATAAGGGCCCCAAGGTCCGGTTCCCAAGTTAAATCCACTTGTAAAAATGCCAGCAGGTGGGCTATAGCCTTGGGGTTAGGGCTGTAAGTTCGTCCACAGGACTTGGAATGAGGGAGACTTTCTGAGGGCCTATGTTTGTCAAAATTAGCTTGGGCACATGGCGCAAAAATATCTCCCGAAGGTCAGGTCAAAGTCATAGCGCGAAATTGGGTGGGACTAGAGCCACAGGGGAGGGCTGGCCAATTCGATCCAAACTCGGAATGGGGCCAGATTTTGCGAGAGGACACCGTTTGCCAAAAATAGGTTACTGAACGATCCCACGCAAAATAAGCTCGAAGGTCCGGTCCCGAGTTAGATCACCATGAAAAAATGCCCAAGCAGGCGGGCTATAGCCTTGGGGTGGGGCTGGCCGGTTCGTCCGCCAGACGAGAATGGGGCCAGAACTTTGCGAGACGCCGTGTCCAAAAAAATAGGAGCCGTAGCACAAAAAATATGCCCCGAAGGTCCAGTCCCAAGTTAAATCCATGTAAAATGCCCAAGCAGTGGGCTATAGCCTTCAAGGTGGGGCTGGCAAATCCATGGGACTCGGAATGAGGCCAGACTTTGTGAGAGGGCCTCGATGGGCCAAAAAATAGGCCTTGAGCACAGCGACCAAAAATAAGCGCCAGGTCCAGTCCCACGTTTGTCCTTGTAAAATACCCAGCGGGTGGGCTATAGCCTTAGGGTGGGGCTGGCCAGTTCGTCCGGACGGGGAATGGGGCAGGACTGCGAGGCCTTCGTGTCCCAAAATAGGGCAGCAAAGCATACCAAAAAATATCTTGAAGGTCCAGGTCCAAGTTTCGCCCATAAAAATTCCAAAAAAATGGGTTGGCTATAGCCTTGGTGGGTGGGGCTGGCCAAGTTAAATCCATGCCGGACTCGAATCTTGGCCAGACTTCTGCGAGGTCCTCCGTGTCCCAAAAATAGGCATGAGCACATAAAAATAAGCGCCGAAGGCCGGTCCCCAAGTTAATCCCCGTAAAATGCCCAAGCAGGTGGGCTATAGCACTTGGGGGTGGGGCTGGCAGATCCATGGAGTACTCGGAATGGGGCCAGACTTTGCGAGGGTTCGTGCAAAAAAAATACACATGAGCCAGCGCCCAAAAATCGCGCCGAGCCCGGTCCCCAAAGTTCGTCGCAAAAAAAATGAAAAAATGGGTGAACTATAGCCTTGGAGGAGGGCTAGCCCAGGTTCGTCCATGAGACTGAATGGGGCAGAGACTTCTGACGGCCTCCACAATGCCAAAAATAGTCTGCGGGCACAGCTGATCCCAAAAATAAGTGACCGAAGGTCCTGTCCCCAAGTTAAATCCACTTGTAAAATGCTGAAGCAGTTGGGCTATAGCCTGGGGGTGGTGGACAAGTTAATCCACCGGACTTCAGGAATAGGGCGAGACTTTGCAAGGCCTCCGTTTGCAAAAAACTGAACACTGGCCCAGCTTTGAAGCCCCAAGGTCCGGTTCCCAAGTTAGATCCTTGTGATGCCAGCAGGTGGGCTATAGCACTGGGGAGTGGGTGGCAAGTTCGTCCGCCGGTCTCGGATTGGGGCCGAGACTTGAGGGCCTCCATTGTGCCAAAAAATAGGCCCTTGTAGCCAGCGCCCATAAACTCTTGCAGAAGGTCAGGTCCCCAGGAGTTCGTCCATATGAAAGCAATGCCCAAACAACGGGTGGGCTATAGCCTTGGGGGGAGGGGCTGGCCAAGTTCGTCCGCCGGACTCGGAATGGGGCGAGACTTTGCGAGGGGCCTCCGTGTGCAAAAAATAGAGAGAGAACACGCCCAAAATAAACACTGAAGGTCCGGTCCCAGTTAATCTGCCATGAAAAAAACAACTTGGTTGGGCTATGAGGAGGTGGGGCTGGACAAGTTCGTCCACCGGACTCGGAATGGGGCCAGACTTTGCGAGGGGCCTCCGTTTGCAAAAACTAGGCTGCGGGCACAGCCGCGCCCAAAACTAAGGGCCCCAAGGTCCGGTTCCCAAGTTCGTCCGCCGCAACAATGCCCAAAAAACGGGTGGGCTATAGCCTTGGGGAGTGGGGCTGGTCAAGTTCGTCTGCCGGTCTCGGAATGGGGCCAGACTTTGCGAGGGGCCTCCATGTGCCAAAAATAGGCCGCGGGCACAGCCGCGCCCATAAATAACTGCCCGAAGGTCCAGTCCCCATGTTATCCATGTGAACATATCAAAGCTGGGTGGGCTATAGCAGGGGAGGGCTGGCCAAGTTCGTCCGGACTCGGAATGGGGCCAGACTTTGCGAGGGCCCTTCGTGTGCCAAAAAATGAGGGAAACAGCGCCCAAAATAAAGTACTGAAGGTCCGGTCCCCAAAGATCGTCTGCAAAATGCCCAGCCAGGTAGGCTTGAGGTGGGGCTGGCCAAGATAGATCCTTGAGGACTCGGAATGGAGCCAGACTTTCGAGGCGTCCGTGTGCAAAAAATAGGCATGAGCACAGCAGCGCCTAAAATAACTCCCAAAGGTCCAGTCCATAGTTAATCCATGTAAAAATGCCAAAAAATGGGTGGGCAATTGCCTTGTGGTGGGGCTGGCCAAGATTAAATCCATGAACTTGGAATGGGGCCAGAACTTTGTGAGGGCCTCCAATCCCAAAAATAGGAACCTGACCGCACCCAAAAATAAGCGGCCGAAAGGTCCAGTCCCATGTTAAATCCATTTAAAATGCAAAAATGGGTGAACTATAGCCTTGGGGAGAGGCTGGCCCGGTTAAATCCATGGAGACTCGGAATGGGGCCAGACTTCTGAGGGTTTCCCCAAAAAAATAGGCTGTGGGCATTGCACCCAAAATAAGTGACCGAAGTCAGGTCCCCTAAGATTCGTCCGGGAAAAATGCCAAGCAGTTGGGCTATAGCCTTAGGGGTGGGGAAATTTGGACAAGTTAATCCAGGACTCGGGAATGGGGCCAAACTTTGCGAGGGGCCTCCGTTTGTAAAAACTAGGCTGCGGGCACAGCCCAAAACTAAAGAGAGGTCCGGTTCCCAAGTTAAATGCCAAGCAGGTGGGCTATAGCGCTTGGGGGTGGGGCTGGTCAAGTTAAATCCATGGGACTCGGAATGGGGCCATACTTTGCGAGGGGCCTCCATGTGCCAAAAATAGGCCGCGGGCACAGCCGCGCCCATAAATAACTGCCCGAAGGTCAAGTCCCCAAGTTAGATCCGCATGAACATATCAGCAGGTGGGCTATAGCACTTGGGGAGGCTGGCCAAGATTAGTCCCATGGGACTCGGAATGAGGGCAGACTTTGCGAGGCCTCGTGTGCCAAAAAAATGGGAGCCCAGCGCCCAAAACTCGCTCCCAAGGTCAGTCCACAAGTTAAATCCCATGATAATGCCCAAAAAATGGGTGGGCTATTGCCTTCGCGGGTGGGGCTGGCCAAGTTCGTCCGCCAAACTCGGAATGGGGCCAAACTTTGTGAGGGGCCTCCGTGTCCCAAAAATGAGGCCCTTGGACACAGCCCTTGGCGCCAAAAATAAAGCGCCCTAAAGGTCCAGGTCCCCAAGTTAGTCCCATGAAAATACCCAACAAACGGGTTGGCTATTGCCTTCGGGGGTGGGGCTGGCCAAGTTCATCCATGGGATTGAATGTGGCGGACTTTCGAGGGGAACCTCCGTGTGCAAAAAAATAGGCTTGAGCACACCGTGCCAAAAATAAGCGCCGAAAGGTCAGTTCAGAATTCGACCGCCGCAAAAATGCCGAAAAAATGGGTGGGCTATAGCCATGGGGGGTGGGGCTGGCCAAGTTCGTCCGCCAGACTCGGAATGGGGCCATACTTTTTGGTGTCTCTGTGTGCCAAAAATAGGTGTGAGAACCTTGCTAAAATAAGCGCAGAAGAGTCCAGTTCCCAAGTTAAATCCATAAAAATGCCCAGCAGGTGGGCTATAGCCTTGGGGGTGGGGCTGGCCAAGTTAAATCCGGGACTTCAGATGGGCGAGACTTTGCGAGGGGCCTCCATGTGCCCAAAATAGGCCGCGGGTACAGCCGCGTCCAAAAATAAGCGCCCGAAGGACCGGTCCCGAAGTTCGTCCGCCGCGAAAATGCCGAAAAAATGGGTGGGCTTTATCCTTGGGGGGTGGGGCTGGCCAAGTTCGTCCGCCAGACTCGGAATGGGGCCAGACTTTTGAGGGGCCTTCGTGTGCCAAAAATAGGCGATAGGCACTGCTCGCCCAAAAATAAGCGCCCGAAGGTCCGGTCCCCAAGTTCGTCCGCCGCAAAAATGCCCAAAAAATGGGTGGGCTATAGCCTTGGCGGGTGGGGCTGGCCAAGTTAGATCCGCCCCGGAATGGAGCCAGAGACTTCTGAGGGCCTCAGTGTGTAAAAAATAGGCCACAGAACTGCGCATCAAAAATCAAGCGCCCGAAGGTCGGTCCCCAAGTTAAATCACCATAAAATGCCCAGCAGGTGGGCTATAGCCTTGGGGGGTGGGGCTGGCCAAGTTCGTCTGCCGGACTCGGAATGGGGCCAGACTTTGCGAGGGGCCTCCGTGTGCCAAAAATAGGCTGTGGGCACAGTCACCCCCAAAAATAAGCGCCCGAAGTTCCGGTCCCCAAGTTCGGTAAAATGTCAAAAATGCCCAAAAAATTGGGCTATAACCTTAGAGTGGGGCTGGCCAAAGTTGTCCTTGGGACTTGGAATGGGGGCCAGAACTCTGCGGCAGCCTCCATGTACTTAAAATAGGCCTTGGCACAGCCCGTCCAAAATAAGTGCCAGAAGGTCCGGTCCCCAAGTTAGTCCGCCGCAAAAATGCCCAAAACACGGGTGGGCTATAGCCTTGGGGGGTGGGCCTGGCCAAGTTCGTCCGCCGGACTTAGAATGGGGCCAGACTTTGCGCAGGGCCTCCATGTGCCAAAAATAGGCCATGACAAACCCGGCGATCAAAATAAACACCGAAGGCCGGTCCCCATGTTACTTGTAAAAATGCCAGGTGGGCTATAATCTTGGGGGGTGGGGCTGGTCAAATTCATCTGCCATGGAATGGGGCGGACTTTCTGAGGGGCTCCGTGTGCAAAATAGGCCTTGAGCACAGCCATGTCATAGAAGGTCCGGTCCCAAGTTCATGTCCATGAAAAATTCCCAAGCAGGTGGGCTATAGCCTTGAGGGGTGGGGCTGGCCAAGTTTGTCCACCGGACTCGGAATGGGGCCAGACTTTCGCGAGGTCCCACCGGACACCGATCAAAAATAAAACCGAGGTCCAGTCCCAAGTTAAATCCATGCATGAAAATACCCAGGTGGGCTATATCCTTGGGGGGTGGGGAATTCGTCTGGGACTCGGAATGGGGCGGACTGCGAGGCCCTCCGTGTGCCAAAGGTGTCCTGAGCACAGCCTAAAATAAGCGCCTGAAGGTTCGGTCCCCAAGTTCGTCCGCCGCAAAAAAGCCCAAAAAACGGGTGGGCTATAGCCTTGGGGGGTGGAGCTAGCCAAGTTCGTCCGTCGGACTCAGATTGGGGCCAGACTATCCGAGGAGCCTCCGTGTGCCAAAAATAGGCCACGGCCACAGCCGCACCCAAAAATAAGTGCCCGAAGGTCCGGTCCCCAAGTTATCCACATGAAATGCCAGCAGGTGGGCTATAGCCTTGGGGGAGGGATAGCCAAGATTCGTCATGGGACTCGAAATGGGGCCGAGACCTTGAGAACCTCTGTGCCAAAAATGGGCAGTGGGCACGCAAAAAATAAGCACCCGAAGGTCCGGTCCTCAAGTTCTTCCGCCGCAAAAATGCCCAAAAAATGGGTGGGCTATTGCCTTTGGTGGAGGGGATGGCAAAGTTCGTCCGCCGGACTCAAAATGGGGCCAGACTGTGCGAGGGACCTCCGTGTGCCAAAAATAGGCCGCGGGCACAGCCTCGCCCAAAAATAAGTGCCCGAAGGTCCGCTCCCCAAGTTAATCCATGAAAAATGCCCAAGCGGGTGGGCTATAGCCTCGGGGGTGGGGCTGGCCAGAGATTTCCGTGGACCTGAGAATCTGCACCAGACCTTTGAAGTCCTCAGGTGTGCCAAAAATGAGCTTGACTGTAGCGTCAAAAATAAGCCCCGAAGGTCCAGTCCATAAGTTGACCATGTAAAAATGCAAATGGGTGAAGCTACTGACCTTGGAGGGAGGCTGGCCAGGAGTTAAATGTGGGACTCGGGATGAGAGCCAGACTTTGCGAGGCGTCCGTGTGTAAAAGATAGGCCGTAGAGCGACCACGCCAAAATAAAGCGCCAAAGTCTGGTCCCCAAGTTGTTGCCATAAAAAACCGGTGGCGATAGCCTTGGGGGGTAGAGGCTAGCCAAGTTAAATCCACCGGACTCAGGAATGGGCGGACTTTGCGAGTCCACGGACGGCGTCGAAAAATAAAACCGAGGTCAGTCCCAAAGTTCGTCCATGAAATGCCCAAAAAGCAGGTGGGCTATATCAACTTGGGGGGTGAAATTGGGCCTGTAGGATTCGTCTGCCGGACTCGGAATGGGGCCAGACTTTGCGAAGGCCCTCCGTGTGCCAAAAATTGTCCACAGGCACAGCTGGCCCTAAAATAAGCGCCTGAAGGTTCGGTCCCCAAGTTCGTCCGCCGCAAAAAAGCCCAAAAAACGGGTGGGCTATAGCCTTGGGGGGTGGAGCTAGCCAAGTTCGTCCGTCGGACTCAGATTGGGGCCAGACTATCCGAGGAGCCTCCGTGTGCAAAATAAAGCCACAGCCACATGCAAAATAAGTGCCGAAGGTCCGGTCCCCTAAGTTAGTCCACATGAAATGCAGCGGGTGGGCTATAGCCTTGGGGGGAGGGGATGGCCAAGTTCGTCCGCCCTGACTCGGAATGGGGCCAGACTTTGCGAGGGGCCTCCCTGTGCCAAAAATAGGCCGTGGGCAGCCAAAATCAAAGCGCCAAAGTCTGGTAAAGTTCGGCCCCTTAAAATGCAAAAACCGGATTGGGCTATAGCACTTGGGGGTGGGGCTGGCCAGGAGTTAAATCGCCCGGGACTCAGAATGGGGCAGACTTCTGAGGGGCCTCCATGTGCCAAAAAAATAGGCAGCATGGCGTGCCAAAATAAACCCGAAGGTCGGTCCCCAAGTTACATGAAATGCCCAGCAGGTGGGCTATAGCCGGTGGGGAAAAGCAAGATTAAATCCATGGGACTCGAATGGGGTCGAGACTTTGTGAGGGCCGTGTGCAAATCACGGCCACAGCCGCAAAATAAGTGCCGAAGGTCAGGTCCCCAAGTTAGTCCAAGTAAAAATGCTCAGGTGGGCTATAGCCTTGAGGGAGGGATGCCAAGATTCGTCCATGGGACTCGAATGAGGCCAGACCTTACGAAGGGCCTCCTGATGCCAAAATAGGCCGTGGGCACAGCTGCATTTAAAATAAGCTTTTAGAAGGTCCAGGTCCTCAAGTTCTTATGCATGTAATGCCCAAAAATGGGTGGGCTATTGCTGGTGGAGGGGCAGGATTCGTCCTGGGACTCGAGATGGGGCAGAGACTTCATAAGGGCCTCCTTATTGCCAAAATAGGCCATGGGCACAGACGCGCCCATAAATCAGCGCCCGAATGTCCGGTCCCTGGTTTCATGTGAAATGCCCAAGCAGATTGGGCTATATAGCCTTGGGGAGGGATGGCCAGGTTAAATCCATGGGACTCGGAATGGGGCAGAGACTTTCTGGCTGACCTCAGTGTGCCAAAAATAGGCTGAACGGGCCCAAAAATAAATACTGAGGTCCATTCCCCATGTTAGATCCTTGGCAAAAATGCCCAGCAGATTGGGCTATAGCCTTGGGGGGTGGGGCTGGCCAAGTTAGTCTGCCAGACTCAGAATGGGGCGAAACTTTACGAGGGGCCTCCGTGTGCCAAAATATCTGTGAGACACGGCCAGCAAAAATAAATGCCGATGGTCGGTCCCAAGTTCGTCCTTAAAATGCCCAAAGCAGGTGGGCTATAGCCTTGGGGGAGGATGGCCAGTTCGATCCCGGGACTGGAATGAGGCCAGACCTACGAGGGAGCCTCTGTGCCAAAATAGCCATTGTACAGTGGCAGCCCAAAAATAAAGCGCCGAAGGTCAGGTCCCCAAATTAGATCCATATGAGCATGCCCAGATTGGGCTATAGCCTTGGGGGTGGGGCTGGCCAAGTTAAATCCATGGGACTCTGAATGGGGCCAAACTTTGCGAGGGGCCTCCGTGTGGCAAAAATAGGCCCTTGGGCACAGCAGCTAAAAATAAGTGCACGATGGTCCGTCCCCAAGGATCCGTCCATGCAAAAATACTAAAAACCGTTAGGCTATAGCCTTGGGGGTGGGGCTGGCCAAGTCGTCCGCCCAGTGGAATGGGGCCAACATTGCTTGAGAGACCTCCGTGTGTAAAAAATGAGCCTTGGCAGCCGTGCCCAAAATAAGCGCCGAAGGTCTGTCCCGGGCTCGTCCTGAAACTTACCCAGCAGGTGGGCTATGGCCTTGGGGTGTGGGGCTGGCAAAGTTCATCCATGGGACTCGAATAGGACTGTCGAGGGACCTCGTGTGCCAAAATAGGCCGTGGACTTCGCCTTCAAAAATAAGTGCCGAGTCCGCTCCCCCATGTTCGTCCATCCATGAAATGCCCAAGCAGGTGGGCTATAGCTTGGGGGATGGGGCTGGCCATGTTAAGTCCATGGGACTCGAGTGGGGCCCGATGCCGAGGGTCCTCCGTGTGCCAAAATAGGCCAGCGGGCACAATGGCGTCAAAATATACCCGAAGGTCAGGTCCATAGGATTAATCCATGAAAATGCCCAAAAAATGGGTAGGCTACTGTAGCCAGAATTGGGGGTGGGGCAAGCCAAGTTTATCCATGGGACTCGGAATGGGGCCAGACTTTGCGAGGCCTCCATTGTGAAAAATAGGCCGGCACAGCATTCTAAAAAAATAAGCGCCAGAAGGTCCTGTCCCATAGCTTCGTCCTTATGAAACATGCCCAGCGGGTGAGCTATAGCTTGGGGGCTGGCGAGTTCCTCAGCGGACTCGGAATGGGGCGGTTTTGACGGGCCTCCGTGTAACAAAAAATAGGCTTGTGACATAAACCCCAAATAAGAGCCAGGTCCGGTCCCCAAAGTTATCCATGTAAAATGACTAAACAACCGGTGGGCTATAGCCTTGAAGTGACTGGCCAAGTGCGTCCTTGAAGTTGGAATGGGAAAAAACTTTTTCGAGGGCCTCGTGTGCGAAAAATAGGTTGAGCTTTAGCCGTGCCAAAAATAAGCATGCCCGAAGTCGGTCCCCAAGTTAAATCCATAAGTAAAATGCCGTAAATGGGTGGGCTATAGCCTTGGGGGGTGGGGCAAGCCAAGTTTGTCCGCCGGACTCGGAATGGGGCCAGACTTTGCGAGGGGCCGCTGTTTGCCAAAAATAGGCCGCGGGCACAGCATCGAAGATCCAGTCCCAGTTAATCCGCCCATGAAACATGAAAAATGGGTGCTATAGCCTTGGGGGTGGGGCTGTGCCAAGATTAGATCCAGCCGGGACTCGAGATGGGGCAGGACTTTCGAGAGCCTCCGTGTGGCATAAATAGGCTGCGGCCACACCCGCCCAAAAAATAAGCGCCCGAAGGTCCAGTCCCCAAGTTCGTCCTGCTTGATGCCCAGTGCAGGTGGGCTATAGCCTTGGGGGTGGGGCAGAAAGCCAGTTTGTCCGCCGGACTGGGATAGGGCAGACTTTGCGAGGGGCCTCAATGTGCCAAAAATAGGCCTTGCACAGCAGTGCCAAAAATAAGCGCCAGAAAGGTCCTGTCCATAAGCTAAATCCACTTGTGAACATGCCCAAAATGGGTGGGCTATAGCCTTGAGGCGGGGCTGGCGAGTTCCTCAAACGGACTGAATGGGGCAGAACTTTCGGGTCCTCGTGTGGCAAAATAGGCCTTGAGCATAGATCATAAAAAATAAAAGCTGAAGGTCAGTCCAGTTAAACCGTCATGTGAAATGACTAAAAAACCCGGTGGGCTATAGCCTTGAGTCGCTGGCCAAAGTCGTCCTTGAGTCGGAATGGGGCAAAACTTTACGAGGGGCCTCCGTGTGTGAAAAATAGGCCATAGGCACAGCCGTGCCCAAAAATAAGTGCCCGAAGGTCCGGTCCCCAAGTTCTTCCGCCGCAAAAATGCCCAGTAAATGGGTGGGCTATAGCCTTGGGGGGTGGGGCAAGCCAAGTTTGTCCGCCGGACTCGGAATGGGGCCAGACTTTGCGAGGGGCCGCTGTTTGCCAAAAATAGGCTGCGGGCACAGCCGCGCCCAAAAATAAGCGCCCGAAGGTCCGGTCCCCAAGTTCGTCCGCCGCAAAAATGCCCAAAAAACGGGTGGGCTATAGCCTTGGGGGGTGGGGCTGGCCAAGTTCGTCCGCCGGACTCGGAATGGGGCCAAACTTTGCGAGGGGCCTCCGTGTGGCAAAAATAGGCCGCGGGCACAGCCGCGCTAAAAAATAAGTGCCTGATGGTCCCGTCCCCAAGTTCGTCCGCCGCAAAAATACCTAAAAAACCAGTGGGCTATAGCCTTGGGGGGTGGGGCTGGCCAAGTGCGTCCGCCAGAGTCGGAATGGGGCCAAACTTTACGAGGGGCCTCCGTGTGCGAAAAATAGGCCCTTGAACAGCGCCAAAATAAACACCGAATCCGGTCCCCAACCGTCCATACAAATGTGAAAAACTGGTGGGCTATAGCATGGGGAAGAGGGCTGGCCAGGATGCGGGACTCAGATGGGGTGAGACTTTGCGAGCCTCCGTGCCAAGAATAGCAGGCCGTGCCAAAAATAAGTCTGCATGAGTCAGGACCCCAAGTTCCTCCATGAAAACTTGATAATGTCAGGTGGGCTATAGCCATGGGGGGTGGGGCAAGCCAAGTTTGTCCGCCGGACTCGGAATGGGGCCAGACTTTGCGAGGGGCCTCCGTTTGCCAAAAATAGGCCGCGGGCACAGCCGTACCCAAAAATAAGCGCCCGAATGTCCTGTCCCCAAGCTCGTCCGCCGTAAAAATGCCCAAAAAACTGGTGGGCTATAGCCTTGGGGGAAGGGGCTGGCCAAGTTCGTCCGCCGGACTCGGAATGGGGCCAGACTTTGCGAGGGGCCTCCGTGTGCCAAAAATAGGCCGCGGGCACAGCCGCGCCCAATAATAAGCTCATCAAGGTCCGGTCCCCAAGTTCGTCCGCCGCAAAAATGGCCAAAAAACGGGTGGGCTATAGCCTTGGGGGGTGGGGCATGCCAAGTTCTTCCGCCGGACTCGGAATGGGGCCAAGCTTTGCGGGGGGCCTCCACGTGCCAAGAATAGGCCATGAGCTTCGTGCCCAAAATAAGTGCCATGAGTCCGGTCCCAAGTTAATCCATGTAAAATGCCCAAAAAGCATTGGACTATAGGCTTGGGGGAAGGGGCTGGCCAAGTTCGTCCGCGGACTCAGGAATGGGTCAGACTTTGCGAGGCCTCCGTGCCAAGAATAGGCGCGGGCTGTGTGCCCAAAAATAAGTGCCATGGTCAGGTCCCCAGGTTAATCCGCCATAAATGCCCAGCAGGTGGACTATAGGCTTGGGGGAAGGGGCTGGCCAAGTTCGTCCGCCGGACTAGGAATGGGGCCAGACTTTGCGAGGGGCCTCCGTGTGCCAAAAATAGGCCGCGGGCACAGCCACGCTAAGAAATAAGTGCCCGAAGGTCCGGTCCCCAAGTTCGTCCATATGAAAAATGTAGCAGGTGGACTATAGCCTTGGGGAAGGGCTGGCCAAGTTAATCATGCAGGACTAGGAATGGGAAAGACTTTCGAGGGGCCTCCGTGTGCAAAAATATGGAGCCCATGAGCACAATACGCTAAAAAATAAGTGCCGAAGGTCCAGGTCCCCCAATCGTCCATTAAAAATACCCAGCTTGGGTGGGCTATAGCACTTGGGGTGGGGCTGGCCAGGATTCGTCATGGGACTCCGGAATGGGGCAGAGACTTTCACGAGGCCTCAGGAGTGCCAACAATAGGCCTTAGCAAGCCACGCTAAAAAATAAGTGCCCGATGGTCCGGTCCCCATGTTGATCGCCCAAAATGCCCAGCAGGTGGGCTATATCCGGGCCAGAAGTGGGCTGTACGCCAAGTTCCTCCGGAATCGGACATGGGGCCAGAAATTTGTGGGCCTCCCGTGCAAGAATAGGCCGTGTAGATTTGTGCCCAAAAATAAGCGCCATGGTCAGGTCCCCAAGTTCGTCATGTAAAATGCCCAAAAATGGGTGGGCTATAGCTTGGGAAAGGGCTAACCAAGATTAAATCATGCCGGACTCGGAAAGGGGCCAGACTTTGCGAGGGGCCTCCGTGTGCCAAAAATAGGCTACGGGCACAGCTGCGCCCAATAATAAGCTCATCAAGGTCCGGTCCCCAAGGTTAGTCACTTGTAAAATGGCCAAAAGCAGGTGGGCTATAGCAGAGAAATTAGGGGCAGGCCATGCATTCTTCCTTGGGACTAGGAATGGGGGCAGACTTTGCGAGGGGCCTCCGTGCAAAAAATAGGCCACGAACTGTAGCATGCGCCCAAAATAAGTGCCCAAAGGTCCGGTCCCCAAGTTAAATCACCATGTGAAATGCCAGCGGGTGGGCTATAGCCTTCTGGAGAATTGGGGCTAGCCAGGATTCGTCCGCCATGGGACTCGAATGGGGAGCCAGAGCGTTGCGAGGGGCCTCCGTGTGCCAAAAATGGGCCGTGGGCTTTTATGTACGCCAAAATAAGTGCCGAAGGTCCGGTCCCCAAGTTGCGTCCTCATGAAATGCCCAGCAGGTGGCTATAGCCTTGGGGGGTGGGGCTGGCCAAGTTCGACTGCCGGACTCGGAATGGGGTGAGACTTTACGAGCGTGACCTCGTGTGGTAGTAAAAAATGGGCCAAGGGCACAGCAGCATGAAAAATTGGTGTGCCCAGAAAGTCAGGTCCCCAACCGTCCCCCTTGAAATGCAGCAACAGCTCTTGGGTGGGCCATTGCCTTGGGTGATGGGGCTGGCCAAGTTAAGATCCGCGGACTTGGAATGGGGCCGAACTTCTTGAGAGCCTCGTGTATTGCCAAAAAGTATTACAGCGCGGCCAGCGGCCTGATACGCAAAAATAAGCACCGAATGTCGGGTCCCCAGTTAGAGTGATGCAGCCCGAAATGTAGCGGGTGGGCTATCCAAGTTCGTCCGCCGGACACGGAATGGGGCCAGACTTTGCGAGGGGCCTCCGTGTACCAAAAATAGGCCGAGGGAAAAGCCGCGTCCGAAGGTCCGGTCCCCAAGTTCGTCCGCCGCAAAAATGCCCAAAAAACGGGTGGGCTATAGCCTTGGGGGAAGGGGCTGGCGAAGTTAAATAGCCGGGGCCCGCCCGGTGAGAATGGGAGAACCCACACTGCGAGGGGCCTTCGTGTGCCAAAAAAAGACAGCGGGCACAGCCGCGCCAAAAAATAAGCGCCCGAAGGTCCGGTCCCCAAGTTCGGCCGCCGCAAAAATGGACAAACAATGGGTGGGCTATAGCCTTGGGGGTGGAAATTTGGGCAAGTTAGGCCCTGGACTGGAATGGGGCGGAACTATCTCGAGGTCCTCCATTGTGCCAAAAATAGGCGGAACGAAGCGTCAAAAGGTCCAGTTCCCAAGTTCATCCATAAAATGCCCGAAAAAGCAGGTGGGCTATAGCCTTGTAGTGGGGGCTGGCGAGATTAAATCCGCCCGGACTGGAATGGCGAGACTGCGAGGGGCCTCCGTGTACCAAAAAATAGGCCGTGTGGCCCGCATCCAAAATAAGCGCCCAGGTCAGTCCCCAAAGTTAAATCCATGATAATGCCCAGCAGGTGGGCCACTTAGCCTTGGGGGTGGGGCTGGACAAGTTAAATCCGTCCGGACTCGGAATGGGAACAAAGAACTTTGCGAGGGTCCTTAGTGTATAAAAATAGGCAGTAAACACAGCGCCCAAAAATAAAGCGCCAGAGTCCGATCCCCAAAGAGATTAGTTAAACATGTAAAATGCCCAGCGGGTGGGCTATAACTTGGGGGTGGGAGGCTGGCCAAGTTAATCCATGCGGACTGAATGAGGACAAACTGCGAGGCGTCCATGTGCCAAAAAATGGGCATGTGCAGCAAAATAAGCGCCAAAGTCCAGTCCCCAGAGTTCGTCCATACAATGCCCAAAAAATGGGTGGGCTATAATAGCCTTAGAAGAGACAGGGGGCTGGTGCCAAGTTAAATCCGCCCGGACTCGGAATGGGGCTAGACTTTGCAAGGTGCCTCCGTGTGCCAAAAATAGGCCACGAGCACAGCCACACCCAAAAATAAGTGCCCGAAGGTCCGGTACCCAAGGATTAAATCCGCCCATGAAAATGAAAAAGCAGGTGGGCTGGTAGGATTAAGTCCATGGGACTGGAATGGGGGCCAGACTTTGCGAGAACTCGTGTGCCAAAAATGAAGGCCGTGGGCATGGCCGGCGTCCAAAAATAAAGTCGAGAGTTAAGTCCCCAAGTTCATCCGCCCATGAAAATGCCCAGCGGGTGAAATTTTATAGCCTTATATGGGGCTATAGCACTTATGGGGTGGGGCTGGCCAAGTTAAATCCACCCAGGACTCGGAATGAGGTCACTGAGGGACTCAAATGTCTGCCAAAATAGGCGCCTTAGACGCAATGCGCGCCTGAAAAATACCAGATATCCGGTCCCAAAGTTGGTCATGAAATGCAGCAAGATTGGGCTATAGCCTTAGGGAGAGACGGCGTCGGACTAGGAATGGGGAGACTTTTCTTGAGGGCCTCCGTGTGCCAAAAGAAGGAAACCCAGGGACAGCAGCCAAAATAAAAGGCCGAAGGTCCGGTCCCAAAGTTGTAGAAATGCCCAATAAACGGTGGGCAATAGCAGCTTGGGGTTAGGGCTGGCCAATTTAAATGGACTCAGGAATGGGGCCGAGACTTTGCGAAACCTCGTGTGCAAAAATAGAGCTCTAACGGACAGTTCCCAAAAATAAGCAGAAGGCCCGGATCCCCAAGTTTGTCCGCGCAGCCATGAAAAATGCCAACGAACAGGTGGGCTATAGCACTTATAGTGGGGCTAGCCAGGATAGTTGGCGGACTCAGTGGGGCCCGTCTTTGCGAGGGGCCTCCGTGTGCCAAAATAGATAGGCCTGGAACAGCCGTTCCCAAAATAAGCCCAGGCCCAGTCCCCAGTTTGTCCAGCAATGTAAAAATGCCCAGCGGGTGGGCTATAGCCTTATAAATTGGGGCTAGCCAATTAAATCCGGACTCGGAATGGGGACAAACTTTGCGAGGGGCCTCCATGTACAAAAAAATAGGCCACCATGACACAGGCCGTGCCCAAAATAGCGACAGGTCAGGTCCCCAAGACCAAATCCATGGCGTAAATGCCCAATTGGGTGGGCTATAGCCTTCAGAAGTGCGGCTGGCCAGTTAATCCCGCCGGACTCGGAATGGGACGGACTTCTGCGAGGCCTCAAGTGTGCCAAAAATAGGCCATGGGCACAGCCGCGCCCAAAAATAAGCGCCCGAAGGTCCATTCCGAGTCCGGCGGACGAACTTGGCCAGCCCCTCCCCAAGACCTAGAGGATTTTTGAGGCATTTTTCTTGAGCGAACTTGGGGATGGGACCTTCAGTCGCTTATTTTAGGGCAGCAGTGCCATGACCTTTCTGAGGCCCCTAAAGTCTGGCGCATTCAGTCGGACGAACAGCAACCCTCCCCCTATAGCCCAGTTTTAGGCATTTTTGAGGGCGAACTTGGGGCGACCTTCGTGTGCAGTGTAACCCACGGTATATTTTTGGCACAGGCCCCTGTAAGTCTGGCCCCTTTCGAGTCCGGAACTTGGACCCAAGCCCCAGAAAGGCTAGAGCCCACCCGTTTTTTGGGCATTTTTGCACGTGGATAACCGAGGGGAACCATGACTCAGCGGCGGCCTTGCAGTGACCTAGTTTTGGTGCTTGAGGCCCCTGTAAAATCTGGCCCCATTAAGTCCGGTCAGACGAACAGCCCTCCCCCAAGGCTATAGCCGCCCGTTTTTGGGTATTTTGCAGCGGGAACTTGGGGACCAGGAGCTTATTTTTAGGCGTGGCAGTGCACCGGCCTATTTTAACTACAGGCCCTCGCAAAGTCTGGCCCCATTCGAGTCCAGTGAGACGAACCAGCCTCCCTCCCCAAGCTAGCCCCAGTTTTTGGGCATTTTTGCAGCCAGACGAACTTGAGGGGCCACGGACGGCGCTTATTTTGACAGAGCGTGGCGGTGTCATGACCTATTTTCCTGGAGGCCCCTCATGTAAAGTCTGGCGTTAGGGTCGGAGCCGAACGGCAGCAAGCCCTCCCAACTATAGCCCACCGTTTTTGGGCATTTTTGCGGGCCAGACAGAACTTAGGGGCGGGACGACCTTGGCGCTTATTTTTGGATGTGACGTGTCCACGGCATATTTTGGCACAGGCTACCATAAAGTCTGGCCCCATTCCAGTCCGTGAGGGCTTGGTCAGCCCTCCCCAAGGGTTTTTGGGCATTTTTGCGTGAGACGAACATGGGAATGGGACCTTGGAGCTTATTTTTGGCAGCAGTGGTGTCCATGGACTATTCCCCAGCACTGGAGGCCCCTAAAAGTGGCCCCATTCCAGTCCCGGACGAACATGCCAGCCCCTCCCCAAGGCTAGGCCCCCACCCGTTTTGGGCATTTTGCGTGATGAGCTTGGGGCCAGGGATCTTGGTCGCTTATTTTTTTGGCAGTGCCATGACCTATTTTGGTACCAGGGCGCCCCAAAGTCTGGCCCCCATTCGAGTCCGTGAACAGCCAACCCTCCCCAAGAGCCCGTCCATTTTTTGGGCATTTTTTGCAGTGACTGAACTTGGGGACGGGACCAAATTCAATCGCTTATTTTTGAAAGCAGGCAGTGCCGGTGGCTATTTATTTTTGGCTGGCACGGAGGCCCCTGTAAAAGTGGGCCCCATTAGAGTCGTGCAGATGAACTTGGCCAGCCCACTCCCCAATTTAGGCTGTAGCCCCCATTTTTGGGCATTTTTCGACAGACTGACTTGGGGCCGGGATCTTGGAGCTAATTGCACGTGGCAGTGCCATGACCTATTTTGGCTACGAGGCCCTAACCCCATTCAAGTCCCGTGGACGAAGCCAACCCTCCCCCCAGGGCTATCCCCCACCCTTTTTTGGGCATTGTTGCGGCGGACGAACTTGGGGACGGGACCTTCGTGATCTTATTTTTGCAGTGATTACTTGCCCAGGCCCGATAAAGTGCAGGTCCCATTAAGTCGGTAGACGAAACAACCCACTCCCCAAAGGCTATATCCACCGTTGTTTGGGCATTTTACGGCGGACCGAACTTTAGTGCAGGACTTTGGAAAGCGCTTATTTTTAGGCAGTGCCAGCTGACCCTTATAGCTGCGGGCCCTCTGGGCCCCATTGAAAGTCCGTGAACCCGAACTTGAACCCAGCCTCCCCCAGGCTATAGCCACCGTTTTAGGCATTTTGCGGCCAGACGAACTTGAGGGCCAGGACATTGAGCTTATTTTTGGTAAAAGCGGCAGTGTCCATGGCCTATTTTAACACGAAGGCCCTCGCAAAGTCTGGCCCCATTCTGAGTCCGGTGGACGAACTTGGCCAGCCCCTCCCCCCAAGGCTATAGCCCACCCGTTTTTTGGGCATTTTTGCGACGGACGAACTTGGGGGCCAGGACCTCTGGTAGCTTATTTTAGGCCTTGGTGCCTTGTGACCCTTTTTAACAGCACAGAGGCCCCTAGTAAGTCAGCCCCATTAAGTCAGAGCAGACGAACTTGCCCACCCCAAAGGCTGTAGCCACGTTTGTTGGGCATTTTTGCGTGACGAACTTGAGGGCCTGGACCTTGAGGCACTTATTTTTGGCTGCAGCAGTGCCAGCATAGCACGAGGCCCTCGCAAAGTCTGGCCCCATTCAAGTCCGGACGAACACCACCCCAAGGATATAGCCCCTTTGATTGTTTGGGCATTTTACAGTGACTGAACTTGGGGCCTTGGAGGACCTTCAGGCGCTTATTTTTAGGCGCTGGCAGTGCCCATTTTAGCACCACGGAGGCCCTACTCAAAGTCTGGCCCCATTGGGAGTCAGTGCAGACGAACATAGCCCTCCCCCAAAGGCTATAGCCACCCGTTTGTTGGAGCATTTTTGCTTGGCGGAACGAACTTGGGGCGGGACCTTGCTTATCTGTGGCAGTGCCCACACGGCCTGTTTTGGCACGGAGGCCCCAATGTCTATTTACATTCGAGTCCGAACGAACAGCCCTCCCCCAAGCTATAGCCGCAGTTTTTGGGCATTTTGCAGACGAACTTGGGGACGGGACATTCAGGCGCTTATTTTTTGTGGGCAGCAGTGTCATGACCTATTTTTACTACGAAGGCCTCTGCGCAAAGTCTAGCCCATTCCTAGTCCGTGAGACCGACAGCCAGCCCCTCCCCGAGGCTATAGCCCACCGTTTTGGGCATTTTGCTGACGAACTTGGGGGGGACCTGGCTTATTTTGGTAGGCACTGTTTCTCCATGGACCTATTTCTTCAGCACGGAGGCCCCATGAAAGTCTGACCCCATCAAAGTCAGCCCGTGGTGAACTTGTCCTCCCCAATGTGCCAGCGTTTTGGGCATTTTGGTAGTGAACCGAACTTGGGGGCAGGACCATGGTAAAAAAAACTTATTTTTTGTCTGTGGCAGTGCCAGAAATTATTTTAGCACAAGAGGCCCCTCGCAAACCCCATTCCTCATCCGTGAGACCGAACACAACCCTCCCCCTATCCCCACCCCAGGTTTGGGCATTTTGCGTGAAGACGAACTTGGGCAGACCTTCAGCGCTTATTTTTAGGCGGCGGCTTGGTCTTGAATACCCTGCCTGTTATTTTAGCTGCAGGCCCCTCGCAACTTGATATGCGGCCCCATTCAGGGTCGGCAATTGTGCCAACACTCCCCAGGCTGTGCCCTTTAGTTTTTGGGCATTTTGCGGCGGGCCTTGTGATCTTGTAGGGACAGGCAGTTCGGGCACTTATTTTTACAGGCAGGCGCAGCAACTCCATGACCTATTTTTGCACAGGCCCCTGAAAGTCACAGCTGGCCCCCATTCCAGTCGTGAGGGTATGCTAACCCACTCCCCAGGTACATTGCCCGCCACTTTTTTTAGGCATTTTTTTCGCAGTGAGGGCCAATTTGGGGGCAGGACCATCGGTAGCTTATTTTTCTGTGCTGTGCAAGTGCCTATTTTACTGAGGCCCCTCGCAAGTCTGGCCCCATTCCATCGGTGTAGACCGAACTTGGCCCAGCCACTCCCCCAGGCCTCAGGCCGTTTATTAGGCATTTTTGCTGAGACGAACTTGGGGACGGGAGCTTCGGGCGCTTATTTTTGGGCGCGGCAGTGCCATGACCTGTCCCACAGCACAGGCCCCTCATAAAAGTCTGGCCCCATTCAGGAGCCCAGCAGGTGAACTTTGCCAGCCACTCCCCCAGGTATCCGTTTTTGAGCATTTTTGCGGCCAGACGAACTTAGGACAGGACCTTGCTGCTTATTTTTGGACAGCGGCAGTGCCTTGACCTTTTTAACTACAGGAGGCCCTAAAAATCTGGCAATTCGAGTCCGGACGTTGAACTTGGCCAGCCTTCCCCCCAGAAGCTATAAGCCATACGTTTTACAGGCATTTTCACGTGGACGACTTGGGGGCCAGGACGCCGGGCACTTATTTTGGGTGCGGCATTGCCAGCCTATTTTTGGTACCACAGGCCCCACTGTAAAGTGGCCCCATTCAGGTTCGGCGGACGAACTAGGCCAACCATTGGCCCTCCCAAGGCTATGCGCCCGCCCCACCCCGTTTTTCGGCCTTTACGGCAGACGAACTTGGTCTGGGACCTTCCCGGGCGCTTATTTTGGGCTCGGCAGTGACCCGCGGCCTATGTTGCTTAGCACCACCAGGCCCCTCGTAAAGTCTGGCCCATTCCGGAAGTCCGTGCCAGACCCGAACTTGTGCTTATCCTCCCGCTTATTTATAGCCCACCCGTTTTAGAGCATTTTAAGGGCGAAGAAATTGGGGCCAGGACCTTCAGCGTAGCTTATTTTTTAGGCGCTGGGTGTTCGCTGACCTATTTTTTGCTGAGGCCCTCAAAAGTCTGGCCCCATAAGAGTCGTGAGACCCGAACTGTAGCCAACCCCAAGCTATGCAGCCCACCCGTTTTTAAGCATTTTGCGTGAATTGAACAGACCCGAACTGAGAATTATTTTTGTGGCAGTGCCCAGCCTATTTTCCAACACAGGCTCCCTAAACTCTGTAGCCCCATTTCAGTGGCCCAGACGAAGCAGACAGCCCCTCCCCAAGGTATAGCCCAGCGTTTTGGGCATTTTGCGAAGTTGGCGGGCAGAGACCTTGTTCTTCAGGCTTATTTTTGGCCGCAGCAGTGCCCATGACCTGTCCCACGGCACAGCTGAGGCCCTCGCAAAAGTCTGGCCCATTCCGAGCCAGTGAATGAACTTTTGCCAACCCACTCCCCCCAAAGGCTCAGCACCCTTTTTTGTTTTTTGGCATTTTTACAGCAGACGAACTTAGGGACAGGACAACCTTGACGCTGCTTATTTTTGGGTGCCTTAGCAATTCTTGTAGCAGTGCCCTTGCCATTTTTAGCACAGGCCCCTCGTAAAGTCTGGCTAATTCCCGAGTCAATGACGAACTTGGCCAGCCTCCCCTGACTATAGCCCACCCGTTTTTTGGGCATTTTTGCGGCGGACGAACTTGGGGACTGGACCTTCGGGCGCTTATTTTTGGGCGCGGCAGTGTTCGCGGCCTATTTTTGGCACACGGAGGCCCCTAGCAAAGTCAGGCCACATTCCGAGTCCGGCGGACAAACTTGGCCAGCCCCTCCCCCCAAGGCTATAGCCCACCCGTTTTTTGGGCATTTTTGCAGCGGACGAACATGGGGATAGGACCTTCGTGCGCTTATTTTTGGGGGCGGCAGTGCCCGCGCCCTATATTTGGCACACGGAGGCCCCTTGCAAAGTCTGGCCGGATTCCGAGTCCGGCGGTCGAACTTGGCCAGCCCCTCCCCCCAAGGCTATAGCCCACCCGTTTTTTGGGCATTTTTGCGGCGGACGAACATGGGGATGGGACCTTCGTCTTGGCTTATTTTGCAGAAGTAGGCGTGCAGTGCCAGCGCTCCTGTTGGCCACGGAGGCCCCCTGCACAAAGTCTGGCCCGATTAGGAGTCCAGTGACCGAACAGCCAAACCACTCCCCAAAAGTTATAGCTTCATTTTGGGCATTTTTTGGGCCAGACGAACTTGGGGCGGGAACCAGGCGCTTATTTTTGGTAACGGCAGTGTCCGCACAGCCTATTTTAACACCACAGGCCCCTCGAAAAGTATGGCCACATTCCGAGTCCGGCCGGACAAACTTGTGCCACTCCCCGAAGGCTATAGCCCACCCCGTTTTAGGCATTTTGCGGCCCAGACGAACTTGAGGACTGGACCTTGGTAGCTTATTTTTGGCCTTGACAGTGCTTTCATGACCTATTTTTCTTCTGGAGGCCCCTGTAAGTATAAGCCCATTCAAAGTCCGGCGGACAAACTTGCCAGCCCATCCCGAAATTTATAGCCCGCTAGCCCTTTACATTTTTGGGCATTTTACAGACGAACCCAGGGCGGGACCTTGAGTAGCTTATTTTAAGAAGCGGCAGTGTCCACAGCCTATTTTAGCACATGGAGGCCCCTACAAAGTAGGCCCCATTCCGTCAGCGGACAAAGCCAGCCTTCCACTCCCCAGCTATAACGCCCATTTTTTGGGCATTTTGCGGCGAACTTGAGGGCGGGACCTTCGAGCACTTATTTTGGGTCGCGGCATTGCCTGACCTATTTTGGTACAGAGGCCCTAAAGTCTGACCCCATTAGGAGTTTGGCGGACGAACTAGGCCAGCCCTCCCCAGGCATTTATAAGCCACTTTAGTTTTTTGACCTTTTCTTGCCAGACGAACTTGGGTCTGGGACCTTGTAACAACGGCTTATTTTGTGATGGCGTGACAGTGACCTTGCAGCCTATGTTCAACACACCACCAGGCCCCTCGTAAAAGTCTGGCCCCATTAGAGTCCGGGACGAACTAACCATGTCTCCACTGAAGCTATAGCCCGCCACTTAGTTTTTAGGCATTTTTACGTGAGGCGAACTTGGGGCCAGGACCTTGGTAGCTTATTTTTGCGTAGCAGGGGTGTTGTGAGCCTATTTTTAGCACCACGGAGGACCCTAGGCAGGCCACATTAAAGTCCGGCGGACGAACTTAGCCCTCCCCAGGCTATAACCCACCATTTTTGAGGCATTTTGCGGCGGACGAACTTGGGGCCAGGACCTTGTAGCTGTTTTTGGGCGGCAGTGTCGCAGCCTATTTTAGCACGGCAGGCCCCTCGAAAAGTATAAGCCCCATTCAGTCCGGCGGACAAACTTGGCCAGCCCCTCCCAGGCTAAAAGCCAGCGTTTTTGGGCATTTTTGCGAAGCGAACTTGGGGACTGGACCTTGAGGCGCTTATTTTTAGGCGGCAGTGCTTTCATGACCTATTTTTGCCCCACTTGCAGGCCCTAAAAGTATGGCCCCATTCAGTCCGGCGGACAAACTTGTAGCCCTCCCCAGAGCTATAGCCCGCTTCCATTTTTGGGCATTTTTACTTGGCCAGACGAACTTGGGGGCCAGGACCTTGCCTTATTTTAGGCTTGGCAGTGTCCAGCCTATTTTACACATGGAGCCCTCATAAAGTATAGCCCCATTCCGAATCGGCGGACAAACTTGGCCACCCTCCCCAAGGGTATAGCCTTTACGTTTTTGGGCATTTTAGTGGCGGACGAACTTGGGGACGGGACCTTCAGGGGATTATTTTTGGGCGTGGCAGTTGCGCGCCTGCCCACAGCTACAGGCCCTGAAAAGTCTGGCCCCATTCAGTGTGAAGACCAAAAAGTGTGCCCCAGCCTTAAAACTGTAGCCATTTTTGGAGCATTTTTTGCGGCCAGACGAACTTGGGGCCAGGACCTTGGTAGCAATTTTGGGCGTGGCAGTGCCCTTGGCCTATTTTAGCACTGCAGGCTCTGCGCCAAACTTCCAGCCCCATTAAGTCCGTGAGACGAACTTGGCCATCCCTCCCCAGTATAGCCACCGTTTTTGGGCATTTTGGCAGAGGCCGAACAGGGGCAGGACCATCAGTGGCTTATTTTGGGCTGCGGCAGTGTCCGCAGCCCTATTTTAACTGGAGGCCCTGCATAAGTATGGCCCCATTCACAGTTTGGGACAAACTTGGCCAGCCTCCCGAGGCTATAGCCACGTTTTACAGGCATTTTGCGGCAGTGAACTTGGGGACTGGACCTTGGTAGCTTATTTTTGGCCGCGGCAGTGCTCGCGACCTAGTTTTGGCACACGGATGCCCCTCGCAAAATCAGGCCACATTCGAGTCCGGCCAGACGAACAGCCAACCCTCCCCCA
Organism: Citrus cavaleriei; assembly: GCA_030448925.1. Lineage (NCBI taxonomy): Eukaryota > Viridiplantae > Streptophyta > Magnoliopsida > Sapindales > Rutaceae > Citrus > Citrus cavaleriei. The sequence goes on along the minus strand of JAUJEN010000035.1, from coordinate 18,815 downwards.
GCTATAGCCCACCCCGTTTTTAGGCATTTTCGTGAGACCCCGAACTTGGGGGCGGGACCTTGGACCATATTGTTTGGACACGGCAGTGCCAGCTGACTATTTTGCCTACGGAGGCCCGTCGCATGAGTCTGCAGCCCCATTCAAGTCCGGCGGACGAACTTGGCCTTGTGAACCCTCCCAAAGGTATAGCCACCGTTTTTTGGGCATTTTGCGGCCAGACGAACTTGGTGACGGGACCTTCTGACGCTTATTTTAGGGCGCGGCATTGTCCGCGGCCTATATTTGGCAACTGCAGGCCCCTCGCAAAGTCAGCCCATTCCGGAGTCAGCGGAATGAACATTATCCAGCCACTCCGAACAGGTATAGCCTTTGAATTTTGGGCATTTTGCGTGAAGACGAACTTGGGGCCGGGACCTTGGTAGCAATTTTGGGCGTGGCAGTGCCCATGACTATTTTAGCACTGAGGAGGCTCCTCGCCAAACTCTGGCCCCATTCCGAGGTCCGTGAGACGAACCAGCCAGCCCTCCCCAAAGGTATAAGCCCACCGTTTTTTGGGCATTTTTCGTGAGACGAACTTGGGGAGGACCTTCCAGTGGCTTATTTTTGGGCGTAGGGCGCGGCAGTGTCCAGCAGCCTATTTTGACGGAGGCTCCTGTAGGCTCTGGCCCCATTCCAGTCAATGAGACGAACTTGGCCAGCCTCCCCGAAAAAGTATAGCCCACACCCGTTTTGGGCATTTTTGCGTGAACCCGAACTTGGGCCGGGACTAGAGTAGCAATTTTGGGCGTGGCAGTGCTTTCATGACCTATTTTAACCCGGCTACGGGCCCTCGCTCACCAAACTCTGGCCCCATTATGGGTCCGGCCAGACGGACGAACTTGGCCAACCCTCCCCAAAGGTATAGCCCAGCGTTTTTGGGCATTTTGCGGCAGACGAACTTGGGGCGGGACCTTGGCTTATTTTGGCAGTGTCGCAGCCTATTTTGCTTTGAGGCCCCTCACAAAGTATGGCCCCATTCGAGTCGGCGGACAAGCACTTGGCAGCCCTTCCCCAGCTATAGCCGCCAGTTTTTCTGGAGGCATTTTTGCAGACGAACTTGGGGACTGGACCTTGGTGCTTATTTTTGAACCGGCAGTGCTGGCGCGGCCTATTTTTGACCCACCACGAGGCCCCTACGCAAAGTCAGGACCACATTCAGAGTCCGTGAGACGAACAGCCAACCCTCCCCAAGCCATAGCCCACCAGTTTTGGGCATTTTTGCGGTAGACGAACTTGGGGCCAGGACCTTGACCCTTATTTTGGACCACGGCAGTGCCAGCGTAGCCTATTTTTTGCACAGAGGCCCTGGTCTGGCCCCCCATTCCGAGTCAGACCCGAACTTGGCCAACCCCTCCCCCAAAAGGCTATAGCCCACCCGTTTTTAGAGCATTTTCGTGAGACGAACTTGGGGGCGGGACCTTGCCGTACTTATTTTTGAACGGCAGTGCCCATGACTATTTTGCACCACAGGCCCGTCGCAGGTCTGGCCCATTCAATCCGGCCAGACGAACTTCCAGCCAGACGGGACAGCCAGAGCCCTCCCCCAGTATACATTTTTGACGAACATGGGGGCGGACCTTGACCCTTATTTTTGGACGCGGCAGTGCACGTGACTATTTTTGCTACAGGCCCTACGAGGTCAGCATTAGTCGTGAGCCGGGCAGCCAGCCCTCCCAAGGCTATACCATTTTTGGGCCTATTTTGCACCAGTGAAAGGTCTCCTTGTCCGGTGAGGGGCCGAACTTGGCCAGCCCCACCCCCCAAAGGCCATAGCCCACCGTTTTTTGGGCATTTTGCGGCGACAGGCGAACTTGGGGCCGGGACGCCCGGGCTCTTATGTTTAGGCGAGTGTCTTGGCTGTGCCTATTTTAACACTGCTGCAGGCCCCTCGCAAAGTCTGGCCCCATTAGTCGGCCGGAGAACAGCCCTCCCCAGGCTATACAGTTTTAGGCATTTTTTTGCGGCGGATGAACTTGGGGAATGGGACCTTCAGCGCGCTTATTTGCTGTAGCGGCAGCAATTGCCATGCCCTGGCCCACCCACACCACAGGCCCCTCGCAAAGTCTGGCCCCATTCTAGTCGGCCAGCCAGCCTCTCCCTAAGGCTATTAGCCCGCCCCGTTTTTGGGCATTTTTTGCGTGGGAGCAAGAACTTGGGGCCGGGACCTTGGTGGCTTATTTTGTGGCAGTTCCAGCTGGCCTATTTTAACACCAGGCCCTCATGAGTCTGGCCCCATTCAGGTCCGTCGGACATTAGACTTGTCCAGCCCCTCCCCAAAGCTACCCTCCTTACACTTTAGTTTTTGGGCATTTTCTGTTGGATGAACTTGGGGACAGGACCTTGGGGCTCTTATTTTTGGTGTCGGCTGTGCCCCATGGCTATTTTGGCTGCGGGCCCCTCACAAAGTCTGGCTATTCAGTCGTGACCCGAACAGCCCCTCCCCAGGTTATAGCCCACCACGTTTTTTGGGCATTTTCGTGAGACGAACAGGATGGGAGGACATCCAGGGCGCTTATTTTTAGGCGCAGTGCCCAGCAGCCTAGTTGCAGCTACAGGCCCCTCATGAAGTCTGGCCCCACTCAGGTCGGCGGACGAACTTGCCAGCCCCTCCCCCCAGCCCTCCCCCAGGCTATAGCCTTGTGCGTTTTTGGGCATTTTTGACGGGAAGAGGGAACTTGGGGCAGGACCTTGAGGCGCTTATTTTGGGTCTTGACAGTGCCATGACCTATGCCCCCAACACAGGCCCCTCACAAAGTCTGGCCCCATTAAGGAGTCCGTGGACGAACAGCCACCCTCCCCAGGTTATACCCGTTTTTGGGCATTTTTGCTTGGACGAACTTGGGGACAGGGACCTTGGTTAGCCGCTTATTTTGGGCGGGCAGTGCCATGACCTGTTATTTACAGGCCCTTCGCCATGAGTCTCGCCCATTCCCAGTTGTGAACTTCCAGCCAGCCCTCCCCCAAGGTTATAGCCCACCCTTTTTGGGCATTTTGCGGTGGGCAGGAACTTGGGGACCACGCGTGTTTTGGCGGCGCAGTGCCAGCAGCCTATTTTTGGCCTGAGGCCCCTACAAAGTCTGGCCCCATTAAAAGTCCGGTGAACTTAGCCAGCCCTCCCCCAAGGCTATAGCCCACCGTTTATGAGCATTTTTGAACGGTAGACGAACATGGGGGCCGGGACGCCTTCAGGCATTATTTTTGGTAGTGCAGTGCCCACGGCACTATTTTGGCACGGAGGCCCCTTAAAGTCTGGCACATTCCGAGTCCGGTGAACGAACTTAGTTCAACCTCCCACAAGGCTAGCCCACCCGTTTTATGAGCATTTTCTGTGAGACGAACTTGGGGGCCGGGACCTTAACATTTTGGGCGGCAGTGCCCTTGAGCTATTTTGGCACAGGCCCCTAATGGCCCCATTCCAGTCCGGACCGAACTTATCCAGCCCTCCCAATTATAGCCGTTTTTGGGCATTTTTGCGTGAAGGCGAACTTGGGGGCCAGGGACCATTCAGGGCTTATTTTTGGCGCAGTGGCGACCCAGCTGGCACCACGGAGGCCCCTCGCAAAGTGGCCCCATTCAGAGTCCGGCCAGACGAACTTGGCCGACCCTCCCCCAAGGCTATAGCCGCCCGTTTTTAGGCATTTTGCAGCCAGACCGAACTTGGGGCCGGGACCAGGGCTTATTTTGGCAGCGGCCGTGCCCAGCCTATTTTACACCAGCGCATGGGAGGCCCTCAAAGTATGGTCCCATTCAGGAGTCCAGCGGACCGACTTGGCCACCCTTTGATCCTAGCCCACCCATTTTTTGGGCATTTTGCAGCGAGACGAACTTGGGGGCAGGACGTTCCAGTAGCCGGCAGAGCCCATGACCTATTTTGCACGGAGGCCCCTATTCTGGCCCCATTAAAGTCCGGAACCAGACGAACCAGCCACTCCCAATATTTATAGCCCACCGTTTTTTGGGCATTTTGCAGACGAACTTAGGGGCCAGGACCTTCGGGGCTTATTTTCTGTGGCAGTGCCAGCCTGGCCAGCACCACAGGCCCTGCATAAAAGTCTGGCCCCATTCAAGTCCTGGACGAGGCCCTCCCAAGCTATAGCCCCGTTTTTCGGCATTTGCGTGAGACGAACATAGGGGCCAGGAGCCTTGGTAGCCTTATCCTATTCAAGCCTTGGGCATTTTGCCACGAACTTCCAGTGGCCAACATCTGGAGGCCCCTCGTAAGTCTGGTCCCATTAGGAAATTCCGGGGAGCCGAACATGGCCAGCCCTCCCCCAGGCTATAGCCCACCCGTTTTTAGGCATTTTTGCAGAGCAGAACTTGGGGCGGGACCTTGGTGCTTATTTTGGCTCTGGCAGTGCCACCCCAACACAGGCGCCTCGGAAGAAATCGGCCCCATTAAAAGTCGTGGACAGAACTTGTGCCACCCTCCCCCAAGGCTATAGCCGTCCATTTTTGGGCATTTTACAGTGCAGACGAACTTGGGGGCGGGACCTTGAGCGTTTATTTTGAACGCAGCGTTGCCCAGCTGACCTATTTTGGCACCACGGAGGCCCCTCGTAAGTCAGCCCCATTAAGTCAGCAGATGACGTGGCCAAGCCACTCCCCAGCTATACCGTTTTAGGCATTTTTAGGCAGACGAAATTGGCGGCAGGTCGCCCAGGCGCTTATTTTGGGCACAGCAGTGCCATGATGACTAGCACCAGGCCCCTCGCATGTAGTGGCCCCATTCAAGTCCAGTGAGACCCGAACTTGGCCAACCCTCCCCCAAGGATATAAGCCCTCCGTTTTGGGCATTTTTGCGTGATCGAACTTGGGGCGCAGGACCCGTGCACTTATTTTGGGTTAGCAGTGCCACAGTCTATTTTGGCCACAGCACAGGAGGCCCTACCGCAGAAATCTGGCCCCATTCCATCCGTGGAGAACTTGCCCCTCAATTATAGGCTAGCCATTTTTAGGCATTTTGCAATGAACCGAACTTGAGGGACTGGGACCTTGAGCTTATTTTTGGCTTGTGACCGTGCCAGCATTTCATCTAATGGAGGCCCCTATGAAAGTCTGGTCCCATTCAAGTCAATGAGACGAACTTGTGAGCCAACCCGCCCCAGTATAGCCGCTTCCATTTTTGGGCATTTTGTGAGACGAACTTGGGGCAGACGTTGGCGTAGCAGTGCCATGCAGCCTGCAGAGGCCCCTGCAAAGTCTGGCCCCATTCAGGTCCGGTGGAGCCGAACCAGCCCCTCCCAATATGTATAGTACCCGTTTTTGGGCATTTTTTGCGGCCGAACTTGCGGGCAGGACCTTGGGGGCTTATTTTCTGGCATGGCAGCAGTGACCTATTTTTAGCACCACAGGAGGCCCCTAAAAAGTCTGGCCCCATTCAAGTCCAGTGCAGACACTTGGCCAACCCTCCCCGAGATATAGCCCACCCGTGGTTTGGGCATTTGATTGAAGACGAACTTGGGGCCATGGACTTCAAATGTAGCTTATTTTTAGGCCTTGGCAGTGCAGCCCACAGCACTACGGAGGCCCCATGAAAAGTCACAGCCCCATTCCGAGGTCGTGGACGAACTTGGCCAGCCCCTCCCCCCAAGGCTATAGCGCACCCGTTTTTTGGGCATTTTGCGGGGGACGAACTTGGGGACGGGACCTTCGGGCGCTTATTTTTTGGTGCGGCAGTGCCTGACTGGCACAGGCCCCTCAGCCCCATTAGAGTCCGGCGAAGTCAGCCAGCCACTCCCCAAGTCGATAGCCCACCCGTTTTTTGGCATCTTTGCGCCGGACGAACTTGGGGGGGACATTGGTAGCTTATTTTTGGGGCGGCAGTGTCCATGACCCTCTTGGCCTGCAGGCCCCTACAGTCTAGCCCATTTGTTCTAGTCCGTGGACGAACAGCCAACCCCTCCCCAGTTTATAGCCCACCCGTTTTTGGGCATTTTTTGCGGTAGACCGAACTTGGGGGCCAGGACCTCTGGTGGCTTATTTTTAGCTTGTCAGCACCCTATTTTTTTACGGAGGCCCTCGCATAAAGTCTGACTGTCCAATCCGAGTCCGTGAGGACAGCCAGACTTATCCCTCCCCAAAGGCTGTGCCCACCGTTTTAAGGCATTTTTCTTGATGAGGTGGGGGCCAGGACCATCAGTAGCTTATTTTTGTCTGCATGGCAGTGCAGACCTATTTTTGGCACAAGGAGGCCCCTCGCAAAGTCTGGCCCCATTCCTCATCCGGCGGACGAACTTGGCCAGCCCCTCCCCCCAAGGCTATAGCCCACCCGTTTGTTGGGCATTTTTGCGGCGGACGAACTTGGGGCCGGGACCTTCCGGCGCTTATTTTTAGGCTGGCTTGGTGCCCGCAACCTGTTTTAGCACCACAGGCCCTGCAATGTCTGGCCCCATTCAAGTCCGTGAAGCAATTTGGACCCTCCCCCAAGACTATTCTTTGGGTTTTTCGCATTTTTGCGTGAACGATCTTGGGGACGGGTTCGGGACTGGCATCGGCCCGGACACTAGGACCTTGGCAGTGCTCCATGACCTATTTTTTGCACCACGAAGGCCTGAAGTCGCGCCCCATTCAAAGTCGGCGGACCGAATTTGGCCACCCTCCCCAGGCTATTGCCATTTTAGGCATTTTTCGTGAACGAATTTGGGGGCAGGAGCCGAACTTGATTTTTTGTGACAGTGCAGTATTTTGCGGTGATTTTTGGGCCCCTCGCAAAGTCTGGCCCCATTCTCTCATCCGGAGACGAACTTGGCCCAGCCCTCCCCAAGGCTATAGCGACCCGTTTGTTAGGCATTTTGCGGAACCAGACAGAACTTGGGACGGGATCTTGGGCGCTTATTTTGGTAGCGGCAGTGCAGCCAGCCACAGCGAGGCCCCTGTGAAGTCTGGCCCCATTCAGGCCAGCGGAGAACTTTGCCAGCCCTCCCAAAGGCTATAGCACCGTTTTTTGGGCATTTTTACGGCCGTGAGGACGAACTTGAGTTGGGAACTTATTTTGGGCAGCGGCAGTGCCTTGTGACCTTTTGTACAAGGAGGCCCTAGAAAAAGTCTGGCAAAGTCTGAGTCCGGTCGAACAGCCAACCCCCTATTTTCCCAGGCATTTTTTTGCGGGACAACTTGCGAACCTTATTTTTAGGTGCGGCCGGCCTATTAAGTTGAGACAGAGGCCCAGCCCAGTTACTAGACGAACTTGACCCTTCCCGAGGCTATATTTTGGGCTCCTGGCTGTCACCGTTTTTTGGCCCCTCGTGAATGCGGCTCGGCGAGTCGATTGACGAACTTATGCATGCCCTACGTAAAATTAGGCAGTCCAGCCTTGGCTTGGCAGGCAGCCCTCAGTAAAAATCTATAAGCCCTACCCGTTTAGAGTCCGGACCCCAGAGAATTTAAAATTTATGTGTGGTCACTTTGAGCATTTTTGCGGCAGACGAGTGGGGGCAGGACCTTCAAGGCTTTTTTTTGAGAGACAGAGACGTTTAGGCGTGGCGGCAGAGGAGTGTTGTGGCCTATTTTTTTGGCACAGGCCCCTCATAGTCTGGCCAAGGAGTCAGTGAGTCCAATAGACGAACTTAGCCAGGCTATATACCCGTTTTTTAGGCATTTTTGCGGGACGACTGCAGGACCTTGGTAGCTTATTTTTGGGCATGGCAGTGATGTGACCTATTTTAACACAGGCCCTCGTAGTCTGGCCCCATTCCGAGTCCGGTGGACGAACTTTGCCAGCCCCTCCCCAATTTCTGCCAGCACCACCCAGGCATTTTTCGCGGCCAGACAGGGAAGGACCATGGCTGCTTATTTTTGGGCCTTGGCAGTGCCCATGACACTTTTTGCTGGAGGCTCAAGTCTGGCCCTAATTAGTCCGTCGGACCGGAGAAGCCTTATCCCTACATAGCACCCGTTTTTAGGCATTTTCTTGCAGTGAGACGAACTTGGGGACTGGACCTTCAGACGCTTATTTTAGGCGGCAGTGTTGGCCTATTTTGGCACCTGGAGGCCCCTAACCAAGTCCAGGCCACATTCTAGGTCCGGCCGGACCAAACTTGGCCAGCCCTCCCAGGTATAATGCCCACCGTTTTTTGGGCATTTTTTGCGTGAGACGAACATGGGGATGGACCGTGGGACGTTCGTGCCGATTACGCCCTATTTTGTGCACCACAGGCCTTGCAAAAAATCTGGCCGGTCAAGAGTCCGGTGAACCCCACTTGGCCCCTCCCCAAGGCTATAGCCACCCTTTGAAGCGGCGCGTTTTGGGCATTTTGCGGCCAGACATGGGATGGGACCGTCGCGGACCTTCTTATTTTTGGGCAGGCCCGCTCACCTCAGCCCAGCCAGACGAATTGCCTGGCCCACACAGCGGGGCGGAGGCCCTATAAAATCGGCCCGATTCAGAATAAAGTCCGGGTAGGACGAACTTGTGAGCCGCCCTCCCCAGGCTACGCCACCCATTTTTTGGGCATTTTGCGGCCAGACGAACTTGGGGCCAGGAACCTTGGTAGCTTATTTTGGTAGCGGCAGTGTCCGCTATTTTAGCACCACAGGCCCCTCGAAAAAGCGCTGGCCATTACATTCGAGTCGGCGGACAAACTTGGCCAGCCCTCCCCCAGTATAGCCCAGCGTTTTGGGCATTTTTGCAACGGACGAACTTGGGGACGGGACCTTCGAGGCAGCTTATTTTGTAGCGGCAGTGCTCATGACCTATTTTTGCTGGAGGCCCCTCGTAAAGACTTAATGTGGCCCCCATTCGAGTCCCGGACAAACTTGTGGCCCAGCCCCCCAGGCTATAGCCCACCCATTTTTGGGCATTTTACGTGACAGACGAACTTGGGGGCCAGGGACCGGGCGCTTATTTTGGGCGGCAGTGTCCCACAGCCAACCCTTTGCACATGGAGGCCCCTAAGTATGTAGCCCCATTCAAGGTCGTGAGACAAACTTGGTCCCACTCCCCTTTTGAGGCTATAGCCACCATTTTGGGCGTTTTCGTGCAGCCAGACGAACTTGAGAGACGGGACAACCAGGCACTTATTTTGTTACAGAGTGGCATTGCCTGACCTATTTTTTACCACAGGCCCCTGTGAAGTCGGCCCCATTCAGGGTTTGAGCGGACTAGGCCAGCCCTCCCCCAAGGCTATAGCCCACCGTTTTTTGACCTTTAATCGCGGCGGACGACTTGGTGTACAGGACCTTCGGGCGCTTATTTTTTGGCGCGGCAATGACCACTTGACCTATCATTTAACACCGGCTGAGGCCCCTCGTGAAGTCTGGCCCCATTCCGAGTCCGGACGAATGAACTTGGCTAGCCACCTCACACCTATAGCCCACCCGTTTTTGGGCATTTTTGCAGTGGGGCCAACGAACTTGGGGGCCAGGACCTTTGGCTTATTTTTTGGGCGGGAGTCAATTACATGAGCCTATTTTTGTACCACGGAGGACCCTACCCCTTAAGGCAGGCCACAGCTAAGTCCGTCAGGACAGAACAGACCCGACGTAGCCCTCCCCCAAGGCCTATAGCCCACACCATTTTAGGCATTTTGCGTGAGACAGAACTTGGGGACCTGGGACAGACCTTCAGTGGCTTATTTTGGGCGGCAGTGTCCGCCAGCCCTATTTTACCCAGCACCGCAGGAGGCCCCTGAAAGTGTGGCCCCATTAGTCCGAGGTGACGGACAAACTTGGCCAGCCCCTCCCCCCAAGGCTATAGCCCACCCGTTTTTTGGGCATTTTTGCGGCGGACGAACTTGGGGACTGGACCTTCGGGCGCTTATTTTTGGGCGCGGCAGTGCTCGCGGCCTATTTTTGCCCCACGGAGGCCCCTCGCAAAGTATGGCCCCATTCCGAGTCCGGCGGACAAACTTGGCCAGCCCCTCCCCCCAAGGCTATAGCCCACCCATTTTTTGGGCATTTATTGTAAGTGGACGAACTTGGGGCGGGACCTTAAGGGCGCTTATTTTGGGCGCGGCAGTGTCCAGCCTATTTTAACACATAGAGGCCCTACTTAGTAGTAAGCCCATTCGAGTCAGCGGACAAACTTGGCAGCCAGCCTCCCCCAAGGGTATAGCCACCCGTTTTTAGGCATTTTTAGTGGCGGACGAACTTGAGGCAGGACATCGGCCGATTATTTTGGCTGAGGCAGTGCCCGCGCCTAGCCCACCCAGCTGCAGAGGCCCCTACATAAAGTGCAGCCCATTCAGGAGTCAGACGAACCGAGTGCCAGCCCCCCGAGCTATAGCCGCCATACATTTTTGGGCATTTTTTTGCAGACTGCGTGAGACAGAACTTGAGGCCGGGACCTTGGTAGCAATTTTAGGCGTGGCAGTGCCCAGCGGCTATTTTTCTACAGGCTCCTAGGCATAAACTGGCGGCCCCATTCAGGAGTCCGGCCAGACCGACCCAGCCAGCCCTCCCCAAGGTATAGCCATACAGATTTTTAGGGCATTTTTGCTTGGCCAGACGAGACTTGGGGGCCAGGACCATCGAGGCGCTTATTTTGAAAGGGCAGTGTCCAGCCAACAGCCTATTTTAACTTTAGCACCAGGCCCCTGTAAAAGTATGGCCCCATTCCGAGTCCAGGAAAACTTAAGCCAACCCTCCCCAGTATACTTCCTTTGAATTTTAGGCATTTTGCAGTGTTGAAGACGAACTTGGGGCCCCAGACCTTCAGGCGCTTATTTTAGGCGCCCAGCAGTGCCATGACCTATTTTGTACTTGGAGGCCCTAGCAAAGTCAGAGCCTGACCAGAGTCCGGCGAACCCGAACAGCCCAGCCACTCCCAAGGCTATAGCCCACCCGTTTTGGGCATTTTACGGCCCAGACGAACTTGGGGAGCCAGGACCTTGACCCTTATTTTTAAGACCACGGCAATTGCTACATGACCCTATTTTTACTACGGAGCCCGTCGCAAGAGTCTGGCCCCATTCAGTCCGGCCAGACGAACAGCCCAAGCCACTCCCCCAAAAGTATAACCACGTTTTTGGGCATTTTGCGGCCAGACTGAACTTGGGGCCAGGACCTTGGGCGCTTATTTTAGGCTCGGCAGTGCCATGACTATATTTGGCACTGCAGGCCCCCTGCAAAGTCTGGCCCCCATTAAAGTCCGTGGACGAACTTGTGTCAACTCCCCAAATTATAGCCACCGATTTTTGAGCATTTTTAAGCAGACCGAACTTGGGGGCCGGGACCTTCAGTGGCAATTTTAGGCTGGCAGTGCCCATGACTAATACAGCTGAGCTCCTCATGAAACTCTGGCCCCATTAAGTCCGTGAGGGGCCAGACAGCAACCCACCCCAAAATTAGCGCTGGTTTTTGGGCATTTTCATGACCAGACCGAACTTGGGGGCCAGGACCTTGGTAGCTTATTTTTGGGCGCGGCAGTGTCGCAGCCTGACCCCCAGCACCACAGAGGCCCCTCACAAAGAGTATGGCCCCATTCCAGGGTCCAATGGACAAACAGCCATCACTTCCCAGTATAGCCACAGTTTTGACTTTTGCGGCAGACGAACTTGGGGACTGGACCGGTGCTTATTTTTGGCCCAGCAGTGCTTTCATGACCTATTTTTAACCTGGTACCATAAGATCAGGCCACATTAGGAGTCCGGCCAGACCCGAACTTGGCCAACCCTCCCCAAAAGGCCGTAGCCGCTTTGCGTTTTTAGACATTTTCTTGGCCAGACGAACTTGGGGGCCAGGACCTTGGCCCTGTTACTGGACACGGCAGTGCCAGCCTATTTTTTGCACAGGCCCCTCGCAAGGTCTAGCCCCAAATTAAGTCCAGCAGACGAACAGCCGACCCTCCCCAGACTATCCCTTCGTTTTTAGAGGCATTTCGGCCAGACGAACTTTGGGGCCAGGACCTTGGAGCCCTTATTTTGAACCACCAGCAGTGCCATGACCCTATTTTTTTACTGCCTGGAGGCCGTCATGGTCTGTTATTCCAGGAGTCCGGACGAACTTGGCTGACCTCCCCAAGGGTATAACCATGGTGCACAGGCATTTTTGCAGTGAGCCGAACTTAGGGCTGGACCTTGACCCCTTATTTTGAACCACGGCAGTGCCCATGACCCCTATTTTTTGCACGGAGGCCCTGTGAGGGGTCTGGCCCCATTCCGAGTCAGTGAGGCGAACTTGGCCCTACAGTATAGCCACCGTTTTTGGGCATTTTGCAGTGAACGAACTGGGGCGGACCTTGGCCCTTATTTTGGTTGACAGTGCCAGCCTATTTTTACCACAGGCCCATCGCCAAGGTCAGCCTGACCAAGGTCAGTGGACTGAAGACAGCCAGGCCACTCCCCCAAGGTATAGCCCACCCGTTTTAGGCATTTGCGTGGTGAACAGGGGCCAGGACCTTGGACGCTTAATTTTAGGCGTGCTTGATGCCATGACCTAGCCACAGCTACAGGTCTCCTAAAACTACAGCCCCATTCACGTCCCGTGAGACGAACAGCCAGCCCTCCCCAAAGGTATAAACCCACCGTTTTTGGGCATTTTGGCGGAGCGAACTTGGGGGCTGGGACCTTGGTACGCTTGTTGCAAGCGGCGGTGTGCCAGCTATTTTGACACACGGAGGCCCCACGCAAAATGCTGCCCATTCAAGGTCCGGCGGACAAACTTAGCCAGCCTTCCCCCCAAGGCTATAGCCACTTTGGATTTTTCTGGGCATTTTTTGCAGTAGAGACGAACTTGGGGACTGGACAGCAGATTGCTTATTTTGGCCTTTGACAGTCCTTTCAGCAGCTATTACAGCCTGAGCCCCTAGCAAAGTCAGGCCACATTCGAGATCCATTGGTGGAGCAGCCAGCCACTCCCCAAAGAATATAGCCCACAGATTTTTAGAGGCATTTTGCAGCCGGAGAACTTGGGGGCAGGACCTTGTTATATTTTGGACGGCAGTGCATGACTATTTTACAGAGGCCCCTCGCAGGTCTGGCCCCATTAAGTCCGTGGACAGACTTGTGAAACCCTCACGAGCCTGTACAGATTTTTAGGCATTTTGCGGCCAGACGAACTGGGGGCCAGGACCTTGACTTATTTTTGGGCTCGGCAGTGCGGCCTGTTAGCTGCAGAGGCCCCTGTAAAAGTCTGGCCCCATTCGAGGTCCGGCGGACGGGCAGCCAACTACTCCCCCAGGTATAGCCGCGTTTTGGGCATTTTTACGTGAACCCGAACTTGGGGCCAGGACCTTGAGCGCTCCTTTTTGGTAGCAGCAGTGTCCGCCCAGCCTATTTTAGCTACGGGCCCTGTAAAGTATAGCCCCACATTCAGTCCGGCGGACAAGCTTGGCCAACCCGCTCCCCCAAGGTATAGCCCACGTTTTTGGGCATTTTCTGTTGGCCGAACTTGGGGACTGGACCTTCAGACGCTTATTTTGACATGGCAGTGTCGTGACCTATTTTGCAGCCGGAGGCCCTCGCAAGAATCAGGCCATTCAGTCCAGCCGGACGAACTTGGCCATCCCTCCCAAAACATAGCCCACCATTTTTTAGGCATTTTGCGTGGACGAACTGGGATGGGACCTCCGGCCTTATTTTGGGCGGCAGTGTCCATGACCTATTTTTTGGCACCACAATTTCACAAAGTACAGCCCCCATTCCGAGTCCGGCGGGACAAACTTGTCAACCCTCCCCCCAGAGGCTATAGCCCACCCGTTTTAGGCATTTTTGCAGCCCAGGGCGAACTTGAGGACTGGACCTTGAGCTTGGGTGCCTGAGTAGAAAGAAGCAGAATGGATTAACCATGGCTGTCTTCTATTTTTAGCCACAGGCCCCATGAGAATCAGGCCACATTAGAGTCCGTGATTGAACTTTCAGCCATCCCCTCCCAGGCTATAGCCACCCATTTTGGTATTTTTGGCAGGGCGAACTTGGGGCGGAACCCCAGGCGCTTATTTTTTGGCGCGGCAGTGTCCGCGCCCTATTTTTAGCTGCAGGCCATGCAAAGTCTGGCGCTTCAAGGTAGGCCGTCGAACTTGGCCTCCCCGAGCTATAAGCCCACAGTTTTTGGGCATTTTTGCAGACGAACTTGAGGGCGGGACCGCCCGGGCACTTATTTTTGGGCTCGGCAGTACCTGCGGCCCTGCGCAGCACAGGAAATTTCATAGTGGCCCGTCCGAGTCGGCCAGACGAACTTGGCCAAGCCCTCCCCCAGGTATAACACGTTTTGGGCATTTTGCAGTGAACTTGGGGCGGGACCTTGAGGTGTCGCAGCCTATTGCAACGCGGAGGCTCGCAAAGTATGGCCCCATTCCAGAATCTGGCCGGACGAACTGGGCCAGCCCCACTCCCCCAGGCTATAGCCCACCCGTTCTGGGCATTTTTGCGGCGGACGAACTTGGGGACAGGACCTTCAGGCGCTTATTTTGGCGGCTGTGTCCACAACCTATTTTTAACTGGAGGCCTACATGAAAGTGGCCCCATTAAGTCCGGCAGTTAACAGCCAGCCTCCCCCAAGGGTATAGCCACCCTTTTTTGGGCATTTTTGCGTGGGTGAACTTGGGGACTTCTGGACCTTGGCGCTGCACTTTGGTGGCTGTGCTCCTTGTGCAGTACAGCACCAGGCCCTGTAAGTCAGGCCCACATTCCGGGTCCGGCAGACGAACAGCCAGCCCTCCCCCAAGGCTATAGCCCACCCGTTTTTAGGCATTTTTGCGTGTGAGCCGAACTTGAGGCAGGACCTTGGTGCTTCTTTATGCTGGCAGCAGTGCCCGCCTGACCTATATTTAGCACAGGCCGCTGCATAAAGTCTGGCCCCATTAAAGGTGGCGGGGCCAGGTGCCAGCCATGCCCACCCCCGAGCTATAGCCACCAGTTTTTTCGGCATTTTTACTTGGCCGGGCAGGCAAGGAGCCCAGGACGTTGGTAGCTTATTTTGGGTGCGGCGGTCTGCGGCCTATTTTGTCTGCAGGCCTCTTGGGAATCTGGCCCCATTCCGAGTCCGTGGACGAACTTCATCGCCCTCCCCGAGAGCTATAGCCATGCAGGCATTTTTTGCGTGGGCAGAACTTGAGGCAGATATCAGGCGCTTATTTGCAAACCTGGCGATGCCGTGACCCTATTTACAGCACCACGGAGGCCCTCTTAAGTCGCTTTATTCGATTCGGCGGACTAACTTGGCAACCACTCCCCCGAGCTACCATCCCGCGTTTTTGCATTTTGTGGCGGGCGAACTGCAGGGCCAGGGGTCGCAGGTAGCTTATTTTAGTGCAATGGTGCCGTCAGCCTAGCCACACAGCACAGGCCCCTCGCAAAGTCTGGCCCATTCAGGAATCCCGGCGGACAGACAGCCAACCTCCCCAAAGGCTATAGCCCACCCGGTTTTAGGCATTTTTCTGGCCGGGCGAACTTGGGGGCAGGACCTTCAGGCACTTTTAGGCGGCAGAGTGCCGCTGCCTAACCCACGGCACCACGGTGGGCACTCGCAAAATGCGGCCCCATTCAGTCATTGAACGAACATGGCCAGCCCTCCCCAGGCTATAGCCCACCGTTTTTGGGCATTTTGCAGTGGACAAACTTGGGACAAAGCCCGGGTGCTTGTTGCAGTGACATTGACCCATGACCTATTTTTGGCACTGCAGACGCTGCCATCTGGACCCATTCAGAGTCCGGCAGACCAGACAGCCCTCCCCCAAGGCTATGGCCCACCATTTTTTTTAGGCATTTTTAGCGGAAGAACTTGGGGGCCGGGACCTGGGCGCTTTGGTGGGCGGCGGCAGTGCCCCTTGCCTATTTTACAACTGCAGGCCCTCGCCAAAAGTCTGGCCATTACAGGAGTCCGGTGAACAAACTTGGCCAGCCCCTCCCCCATTCCTTCCCGTATTTTAGGCATTTTTCGCGGCCAGACGGGCAAGGCCAGGACACCCAGGCGCCCATATTTTTGGTGGCAACAGTCCCTTGACCTAACCCACAGCACCACAGAGGCCCCACTTGCAAAGTCTGGCCCATTTCAGGTCCAGTGAGGGCCGAACAGCCAGCCCCTCCCCCATTTTAGCACACACCGTTTTTTAGGCATTTTGGCAGGCGAACAGGAATGGGACAGCAGTGGCTTATTTTTGGGCGCAGCAGTGCTGGCAGCCTATTTTGGCTGCAGGCCTGTAGTCGGCCCATTAGAGTGCGGCCCGAGCGAACTTGGACATCCCTCCCCCCAGGCTATAGCCCACCGTTTTTAGGCATTTTTGAGGCGGGGTGAACTTGGGAATGGGACCTTCAGTGCGGCAGTACCGCCTGACCCACAGCGGAGGCCCCTGCAATGCAGCCCCGTTCCAGTCGGCGGACAGGCAGCAGCCCCTCCCCGAGCTATAGCCCACCCGTTTTTTGAGCATTTTTGCGGCGGGATAAACTTGGGGGCCAGCACCTTCGTGCGGCACTTATTTTTTAGGCGGCAGTGCACTTGACCTGGCCCACAGCACCACAGGCCCCTATAAAGTCTGGCCCCATTCACGAGTCCGTGGACGAACTTGTATCCCCGAGCTATAGCCCACCGTTTTTTAGGCATTTTGCGGCCAGACGAACTTGGGGAGCCAGGACCTTCGAGGGGCTTCTTTGGGCGGCGGGTGTCTGGCCTAGTTTTTGTGGGCCCTAAAAGCCCTTCCCATTAAGTGTGGACAATTTGGCCAACCCTCCCCAATTTATAACCCTTCCGTTTTGACATTTCTGTGGGTGAACTTGGGGACAGGTTCCAGGCCTTGGCGGTGCCGCCCAACCCTAATGGCATCTGGGAGGCCCTAAGTCGGCTTCATTCCGTGTCGGCGTCCTGAACTTGGCCAGCCCTCCCCAGTATAGCCCACAGGATTTTCGTACCCAGACGAGAACTTGGGGTGGGGCCTTGGTGGTACAGCCTGGGAGGTCCCAGCCTGTTTTGCCTGCAGGCTAGCGCCAAAGTCGCCCCATTCACGTCCGTGAGACTAGCAGCCTTCACCCCAAAGTTATAGCCGCTTCATTTTGGAGCATTTAGCGGCCAGACGGAGAACTTGGGGCGGGACCGCGGGCACTTATTTTGGGCATGGCAGTTCATGAGCTATTTTTACGCGCTACGGAGGACCCTCCAGTCTCGTCCATTCCTAGTCCCGTGGACCGAACTTAGGCCAACCTCCCCAGTATAGCCACGCCATTTTTGGGCATTTTGCAGTAGACCCGAACTTGGGGACTGGACCTTGAGTAACTTATTTTTGGGGCGGGGTCATGACCTGTTACAACACCAAGAGGCCCTGTAGTCAGCCCCATTAGAGTCAGTAGGATGAACTTGGCTAGCCCACCCCCCAGGCTATAGCCACTTTAGTTTTTGGACATTTTTGCGTGAAGCGAACTTAGGGGCGGGACGCCGGGACCTAATTTTTAAGCGGCAGCAGTACCCACGGCCTATTTTGGCTACGGAGGCCCTGCGTCTGACCCCATTCCGAGTCCGGCCAGACCGAACTTAGCCTTCCTCCCAAAACGCCCCGTTTTTAGGCATTTTTACGTGAGCCCGAACTTGGGGCCGGGACCTTCAGGGACCTTGTTGCAAGCGCTGGCAGTGCCACGACCTATTTTGCTGGAGGCCCTATAATCGGACCCCATTCCGAGGTGGCGGACAGAACAGCCCCAGGCTATAGCCGCGTTTTTGGGCTTTTTGTGAATGAACTTAGGGCAGGACGTTAGTAGCAGCGGTCTCCATATCCTATTGCTTTATAAAGGCCCCATAAAATCTGGCCTCGTCCAGTCCGGCCAGACGAACAGCCAACCCTCCCGGCTATAGCCGCCCATTTTTGGGCATTTTTAACGTGAGGCAGAGCAGGGGCAGGACCTTCAGTGGCTTATTTTTGGGCCAGCAGCGTGCCTGCGGCCTGGCCCACTGGCTTTTTCTGAGCCCTCGTAAAGTCTGGCCCCATTCCAGAGTCCCGTGAGACCCGAACTTGACCAGCCCTCTCCCCCAGGCTATAGCCACCCATTTTTTGGAGTATTTTTCGTGAGACGAACGAGAGGACGGGACATCAGACATATTTTGAGCGAAGAATTAAGTAGCCTGTATCTTCCCAGCACAGGCCCCTCGAGGAAGTCTGGCCACATTAAAGAGTCCGTCCCAGACCAGACAGCCAACCCTCCCCCAAGGCTATAGCCCACGGATTTTTGGGCAGCATTTTTGCGGGCCAGACTTGAGGGGCCCGGGACCTTGAGCGCTTATTTTTGGTATGAAGGGTCAGTAGCTGTCTTGCTGAGGCCCCTCGAAGAATCTGGCCACATTCAGGTCGGTGGACGAACTTGGCCTTCCTCCCCCGAGGCTATAGCCCACAGTTTTTTGGGCATTTTTTTCTACTTGGTGAGATGAACTTGGGGGCCGGGACACTTATTTTTAGGCTGGCAGTACCCAGCTATTACAGCACACGGAGGCCCTGTGAAAGTCGGACCCATTAGTCCGGCGGACCGAACAGCCACTCCCCAGTATAGCCACTTGCGTTTTTGGGCTTTTTAAGTAGAACTTGGGGAGCCAGAGACGTTTGGTGACAGTGCCAACCTATTTTTGGCACATAGGGGGCCCTGTAAGTCGGCCTCATTAGAGGTCAGCCAGACGGGCAGCCAGCCCCTCCCCAGGCTATAGCCGCCCCATTTTTGGGCATTTTTGCAGACGAACTTGGGGGCGGGACCTTCAGTAGCTTATTTTTTTGGGCTGTGGCGGTGCCTGCAGCCCTGTATTTTTAACACAGGCCCTGTAAAGTCTATTTATTCAAGTCCCGTGAGACGAACAGCCAGCCACTCCCCGAGGCTATAGCCGCAGGTGCTGAGTGAAAAGCAGTCGTTGTATAGCAATACATCTTCTAG
>JAUJEN010000347.1:0-82522 GCA_030448925.1 Citrus cavaleriei | reverse complement strand
AAGTTCTTCATCTCACTAGAGGTCTTGATATAACCAAAAAATGATGAGATGATAATAGAAGAATGGAAATCAAACTAATCGATAATAATATTAATAATCAATTAAGAATTGACCAATCATCACAAATAAATAAAATAGATAACATTTTGAGCCCACACAAAGAAATAAAAAGAAGGTAAATAAATTAAAACCCAAAGATAAGACAAATTGAATTTTAAGACGATAAACTAATTAACTCAAAAAAATTATAATCTAATTCATCATCATGAGCTTGTTTAATATTATATTCCTAACTAATAATGACTTTGAGATATATACAAATTGTGCTCAATTCATATTCTCATTCATTAACTGATATGACAGGATCAAATCAACAAATAATCATATACGAGATTAATTATAATAAAATTTTTTATCAATTTTTTCCCAAATATTTATAAACTGAACAAATTAATGGCAATCACCAATTGTATAAATCCAGAATTCCAATATGCTACACTTTAAAAGACTTGATATAAAATTGTATCTGAATATTTTATCTAACACTTTTGACAAATGTAAACGATAAAATGAAAGCACTTAAAAATATTTTGTGATTCCATTGGTTCATGATATTTATATACAAAAACTATCACCTATAAAAATAAAATGCGTTTTTTTTTATTCATAATAATAGAATTGAATCAAATTAAGAATTGAATTAGAGATAATATCAATATTTTAATATATTATTTATTAAGAATCTTTATATGGTTTTACAAATTCATCTTCTGAGAAAGTGATAAAACCTTCCAAGTCACATATCATTATCCCTCTTATTTTAAAACCACCAAAACCCCGCTACTAAAAGAACAATTATTGTTAATTTTTAATTTACTTGTACTTTTACTGCTATTTTTACAAATGAAAATTTATCAACTATAAATAATAAAATCCTATATCATTAAAAGATAACAACTTTTAATATACCTGGACGTAAGAAGAAAGGAACTTGTAGTAGAAGTCCGCATAAACACCACAGACTGGTGGTTAGAAATGAAATTCTTCCATCTAAGAAAGAAGCCGCAATATTGAAAGTCATCAATATATGAACTTAATTAATTATAAAAAAATCACTTTATTTTTAATAATAATTTCAACAAAAATATTTAGATAATCAACTAATTAAACTACTAATATTATTTTTGTGATTTGAGTCTCAAACTACAATTGACAAAGTTTTAATTTAATGATGCACTGCAGGTAAAAATATTGATATATCCAAATTATCTTAACTTCAACAATTTAACGTTATTAAAAATTAAATATTTTAAATACCACTAAAATTACTTAATACATTATAAAAAACCAATTTGGGAGGTTACTCAGTGGAGTAAGCGGTTGAAATAAAAGCCATGCGATGACGCCCAAACAAGTGGTGGAGATTGTAGCATAATTGCGGAAGCCAGACTCTGAAAATGATCAAATGAACTACTAAATAAAGTTTATAAGACTTAATTAGAAGATAAAATACAGGAGATCAATAACGATAATTAAGAGAATTTTTCCTATGGTAACATTTTCATTCTAAGTTTGTTTAAATGAAAATGACACCTCAACCGATTATTATTAATCGAGGATTACAGTTTTATTTGGCTAGCGACTGAAATTGAACTTTTTAAAAGTATGAATCAAAATTAATTTTGTACTCTGTCTATCCTCTACTATTTTAAATTAAAAAATTGAAAAGTAAAATCAACACTTCAATTAGAAATTGGTATTTTGCATCTTTTAACTTAAACACAAATTATTTAGGAGCTTATTCGTTGGTGTTGCTTACCGTCAATGCAGAATCCATAAGTAATTGTAATCCCAGTTTCATTGAAAAATTCACCCGGAAGCAAGGGGCATATAAGGTTTGTTGACTCTGTGACAAAACAATATTACGCTGATTTATTAGAAACAGCTGCAAATACGATAAAGATATAGTTAGTTTTAACTCTTAAATTATGTTATGTACGGTTTAATTTAAAAAACGCGTGCACTCCACACTCGAAACGATCACACATTGAATATATCCCTTCTCGCACAAGCACTCATATTTTTAAATGATATACTTGCACCAGAAAAAAGAATATGTATATATAGTAAAAAAGAACATTTATATCTAAAGTTTGAGGAGATGACACAGACTTCAAGCTAAATAAAGATATCACATCCTTTTTACCATAAAACCCTTTTACTATTAACCCAAAAAAAATTGACCTCATATTTGTAATAAATAGAATATAATATTAAAATAGATGTAAATAACATATACATTTTGTAAATACTCATATTTAAAAAATATTTGTGCTGGTAGTTCACTAGTTAACCAAATTTTATAACAAATAGAAACTTAATATTAAAATGTTGTATAAAAATTAAATTATTTAAATATTACAAAAATACTTAATATTATTAATGCTATTGTTATATTTCTATTAATTGTAAAACGATGAACCCAAAATATTTAAATCCTTATAATAAATAATAAATACATTAATAAATATATAATGCTATTTTAAAAATTATTTATGCTATTAAAAAAACATTTTTAATGGGTATTAGTCTACTGGACATATTAAACTATTTTAAAATTATTTATGTTCATTAAAAATTAGGTAAATTTTAACTACTATATACAAAAGGGTGTTATGGTGGTCAAAAAATGGGTATTTCTTTAACTAGTTTTCTCAAATCTTTAAAGAGATGCTTTTTTTTTTCCTTTATATATACACACATTAAACTGCACATATATACACACAATATGCTGAGAGATTTACCAAAATAATACATAATATCTGATAATGTGCAGCAGATTTACAATCTGGATTTCCTTGATATGAAAACTCCATGCAACTAATATTAATTCTCTAATTTTTTCATTATATTATATATATTGTATTAGTATCGAATTAATAGTAATACATGTATTTGTTTTCAAATATCACAATTTCCGGTTTACGGCCACCCTAAATGTGCATCAGTACTAAAGGCAACTTAAAGGCTAAAACTCAAAGAATTAATTTATTATTTCAAAAAGCCACTCGTCAAATAACATCAATTATAAAATTAACATATACATTTAATTCTCTCATTCTATCAGCTTATACAAATTTCAATAATCCTAAGAAGAAGTGGAGCTGGCACAAGCGAGTTTTTCTACCGGAAGAAGAGAATTGACGTTGTCGCTATAAGCTGATTAAGGAAAAAAAGGGTTATATATGTCATTATCAACAGTTATGTTTGAGTTGGTGATAACCAGGCTAGCCATTCTTTTTTTGCAGTTTGACTATTTCTCTCCTCCCTTCCAAATGAAGGTCTGAGTGTAGCGCTAAAGTTTAAATCATTATTAATCACATAAATTCTAAAGAAAAGAGAAAAAAGAAAAAGGAAACAGATGATAGAGTAGATTGAACTCACAAACGCCAAAACAAGATGCGGATAAATAAAACGGTAGAGTACCAAGCTCTTGAGAAAAACATTCTTGGACCTCTATTCATCCTCAGATGCCTGATGTGCTATCCATCTTGCAACGACAAAGCGGTAACATTACACACATATGAACGGCTTTGACGACGTCGTTTCTCCTTGTAATTTGTTGTAGGATAAAATGAATTTTCTCGAGCATTTGATAAGGTACTTCTTGCCTTGATTTCGTTCCAGAACGCCATGAATATGCGTCATCAAGTGGTCGGTATGTTTTAACGCAACCTGAAATGGCCAATGGTTAATTACAGAAAATATATCACAAAGGTTAATCAGTACTGCACTTAATTTCAAGCACCAAAATTAACTAGCTAGTTTAATTGGTATTACGTAAAGGATTACGTTCTTAGAATAGTACGCGTGCAATTATTACCTAATAGTATGACTTCGTAATTAAAAGGAATTTTTTTTTTCTTCTTGCCTTCAAAGCGGAAAATAGTTCTGCTTAATGTAAATAAAGGAAAATAAATATAAACTCTGGGGTCTTAATAACCTATTAAATTAAGGAATAAGATATACGGAGAGGATCCTCGTCCCTGAATGCAGAGAGCATTACAAAAACTTTAGTGATGAATTCACATTGTGATTGTAGTGTGTTGTTCAGCATAACCTCTAACAGCGGATGACAGACCTGGGGAATGGAACAGGGTACTCATGGGAAACGAGACTTACGAGTAAGGAAGCAAGGATGGTATTTGAGAAGCTTGAAATGGTAAGCGTTTGAAGCATGATTTTCTCCCACCAAGCTGCGGGGAGCTCTATTGTGACGAGAGCTGGCGCCAGTGCAGCTGAATAGATGTCCGGTGCATGAACACCCGTGGCAAGCCGCAATAATTTCTTCATAAAAAAGTCCACCAAAATAATCCCATTGATTTAGTCAGACTAAAAAAATAATAAAACGGAAGACAAAACCTCAACCATGAGAATCACGACTTTTCCTTTTATTTATTTATTTATTTATTTTAAAAACGATGCCGAAAATTGCAAGAAAAATCAATTGAAAGCACGACTTGAATTTACTAACCCAGTCGACCATTCTTCTTTATCTGAAAAATTTTCCTCCAAATGGCTCGAATTCAGCGTAGTTCGTGCTACCATTCTTCTTTTTTATCATCATCGTTGTTATTGCTTGCTAGTTTACTCATTTAAAGATCTACCAACCCGGCAATAATATATACTTAGAATTTGAAGATACGGTGCAAAACAATTTTACATTTTCTACAGATGAAATAAGTCAGGGAGCATTTTTTACAGGTATTGATGATGGCAATATTAAATTAAATTATTTTTAATTAATATGATGTTTCGTATAATAGAGAAATAGTAAATGTTTAACAACTTACCGGTTGTTTGTAAATCGACGCCTAGCCCATGATAAATTTCATTGTCTCTTTACCTGCATTATACTTGCCCTAAAGAGACCGATTGCTCTAGTGATCATAGTGTAAAATTTTTGAGGCAAACCTCGACAAAATGAGGGAAATTTCTTTGAGTAAAAGATTAAACAAATCAGTTATGAGAAACATAATAAACTTTATCCTCTCACAGAACTGAAAACAAAGAAAACTGTCCAAACAAACATAAAAGCTACAACACAAAGAATAGCTAAATGTAACTAAAATTAACTAAATCTATAACGCTAGCTCGGTCCATGACCATCCTTGAAAGTTATGACATCATTTAGAAAATTAAGTAATAGATGACAAGAGTTTGCGTGACAGATCGTGAGTACAGATCTTAAATTATAAAGCGCTTTAAATTTGTGATAAAATTTTCGCATTCTATAAAATTTATTAACCATGTATTTCTATAGACTTCTTTATATATCAATAACTAATGGGATTGGTGATAAATATTTACTCTATCAAGTATTTTCATTTCATTATAATTATTATTATTATTATTATTAACAACAATATTTAAAATAATAATCAGTCACATTATTATAATATTTATACAATAATAAACACAAACAATTAACTGAGCATTTAGTGACAAAAATTCGTTTTGATTTTAGAAAA
Source organism: Citrus cavaleriei (assembly GCA_030448925.1). Lineage (NCBI taxonomy): Eukaryota > Viridiplantae > Streptophyta > Magnoliopsida > Sapindales > Rutaceae > Citrus > Citrus cavaleriei. The sequence goes on along the minus strand of JAUJEN010000347.1, from coordinate 76,991 downwards.
ATAAAACATGTCAATTGCAGAATACAACTTCAAATTATAATTACGACAATTCTTTACGTTCAAGTTAACAAGCTTATATGACTCAGTTATTTATTCTTATTGACCTCATTCGATACATTTAATTTAAATATATTCGATTTATCGTTAGTAAATGCACCATATTTATTTTACTCATTGGTAATTTTAAAATTCAGGTACCAATGATTACTTCAATAATTGAATATGTAGTTTGTAGTTTGTAGTAAAATGGATATTGTAATTTAAATATATTATAATTTCATGGATTTTATTATTTATTGGATTTTTAATTATTAGCATTATATTTTGTATTCATTTTATATTTACAAATTATATTTCTAAGAGCATATTTACAAACTTGGGAATGTTTAATGTAAAAAATAAATCATAATAATAAATTCAGATGATAATAACAATACAATTAAAATCATAATTATATTTTTAAATAAAATCAATTTTTTTTAAGGATTTTAAAAAAGAAGCCCAAAATTCAAATAAATTTGAATTTTCGCATTTAATTGTGGTGTGACAGGCATGCTATATAGGTAAAATCTATAATAGAGCTTATGACAGGTATCAGCTTTGTCATAAATGAGTGACATTACCATAAATGACATATCAAACAATTGTAATCTATAGTAATGCTAGTATGCTACCATAAATGACATGTCAAGCAATTATCATCTACGTTTCGGATAACGTTTTTTATCTATCTTCTATGTCCAACTTTGTTGTAGTGAAGATAACAACAACAATGAATTTTGTTGTATATAAGAAGAAATAATTGGGGAGACCTAGTTCTTCCTTCACTCTCAGCATATAAAATGAAAAAGGAGGTAATCGACATAGTATAATAACCACAATATTATGAGACAAAGATTTGATTAAGTAATATTTTGTTAAGAATATATGGTAGCAAGTTCGTTAAGTTAGTTAAATACCTAAATATGATGACTTGGTTGATAAGTCAGCATGATAATTATGAGCTATTAATAGCAACGAGAATAGTGTTAGTAATATGTTATTTTGTTTATCGGGTTGTTAGCATTTTAGCTTTATTTTAGCATATGCATTTGATGCATGTAGAAATTTTCAGACATTACTATATAAAGGCATTGTAATTGCATTCATTCTGCGATGAAATAATAACCGAGCTTCATCAAATTCTCTCTTTCAATTTTCTAGTTTCTCTCTCACTTTCTTAGTAACTAGACAAAACAAACTACAAAATAAAATTTGATTTGGTATCAGAGCCATAGATCAAACACTCTAATGGCATCTTCAAGCTTAATTACAAACATTTTATCCTCAATTTCATCATTCACTTTTACAATTAAACTTGATAGATCAAACTATACAATCTAGATATCGCATATCCTCTCTTCTCTGTTCAAGCAAATGAGCTAGAAAGTCTTTTTAATGGATCGCGGGTTTGTCCATATCATTTCCTCACTGGTGATTCAACAAACTCCAATGCTGTTGAATAGGAAAATCCTACATATGCTACGTGGAAGAAGCATATCAAATGTTGTTGAGTTAGCTCTTATTCTCTATTAATGTTGAAATCTTTAGTCTTGTGGTAACAATCTAAAACCTCTCATGAATTTTGGACTATCTTAGAACAACAATTTGGTTATGAAACTGCTGCCAAGAAGAAGGTTTATCTAAAGATGATGTTGGGGATGGCAATAAAATCTGCATTATCTTATAATTAAATTATTTATTTAATTAAATTTCAATTAAAAAATACATAAATTAAATTAGTTATTTAATACGTATCAGTAAAACTAACTCTATAATCTTTATTGACAATGAAAAATATGTTAAAAAACTAATAATAATAATAATTAGAGAATATTGTAATGAATTGGTTTACCTTAGATTTTTTTTAATTTTTTTTATGTTTGATTTATGTTGTGAAATTATCTTTTTTGAATTTATAGTGTTGTTGTATGTTATTTATGTTGAATTGATGTTGAATTGTTGATTGTTAAATTATAATTGAATTTTATTTGATATTATTAGGCAAATTATTAAATTTAAAAATATATTTAAATTTATTATTATACAAATTGATATCTAGAAAATCCACCCCGGATATTACCCGCATCTAGATGCCAAATGTTCAATGCGGATCTGGATTTGGATGCACCTACATCCGAATCCGGATCGGGATTTGGCCATCCCTAGATGATGTTGAATAATCTCAAAAAAGGATCTATGTCCATTACTGACTATTTTAGCAGGTTAAGATCTGTGACTTATGAATTGGCTGTTGCTGGTAGTCCAGTTAGCTTTTTGGATTTCATTACACACTTAATCCCTAGATTACGCCAAGCTTACTATCTTGTTGTGGTGTATGAGGCCAATGTTTTTAAGATGAGTGTTAATGAAGGTAAACCTTGTTTTGACTCTTAATTTTTACTAGTTGATAACTCTATAAAATGAGAGTTATCATGACATTTTTAGACTTAATCAATAATACTTAGGGAGTAAATGATGTGTTTTCATTGCATTTTTGTTATATTTTGCATAAACAGTCATCTTAATTTATTCTTAATAAATTTTGTTTGATTTAGAATAATTTGTGTGCTTAAATCATATGCATAATTGTAGGTGACTGGAAGCTCAAATTTCAAGGAAGGAATGTTGATGCAATAGGCTTGCAAAAATAAGGAAAGAACATGGCTACAAAAGAATTGAAACAAAATTGAAACAGTGTAGATGTTGTAGCCGTTGCTGTAGCAATCCTGGAATAACGACAAAGAAAATTCCGCGTGAGATACCCAAAATATTGCGATATGTAATTTCCTAATCTGGATGATGCACGCCCTCGACTTCCGTTTACCCTAATTTTCAACTAGAAAAGAAGCACATACGCAAAGGAAAAGTGAGAGCCGTCACCCAAGGAGAAAAACCACAAAGAAACAAAAGTAAAACAAGATTCAAGAGAGAGATTGAGGGTTGCACAAGAGGAGAATTTGTAGAAATCAATCGAGAACTCAGTCATTCTTATTCTTCTCTTGTTTTCTTGTTTACTTTTTAGTCATGAGGATGTGTTTGATGGCTGAAACTTTGTTATTTATTTTTCTTTTACAAACCATGAACTAAATTTATTTGTGGTTGAGTGATAAACAATCTTGATGGTTTATTGACTGAATATATGTGTTGCTGCATGTTTGCTATCGCATTTTATTTTGATAATATTTATTTCTATTCATTATTTCGGCTGATCACCCATTTAATGATACTAGCTAAGAAAAAGTCACAAAATGGCCTATCTTAGTGGAACATATCAGAGCAATACTTGGTCTTAGATTGAGTTTCCTGGATTGAGTTTTACTTGAGTTCAAAAGGGTCATGCTTGATCTAAAATTAGTGATGAATTAGATATAGGAATTCACATTGTTGGGTAATTAGAACTTAAGTGTGTAATGTTATATCTAATGTTAGCATAACAACTGATCACTGTTAGGTTGCATATAGATATAAGATATCCAGCATACGACAACTAAGGATAAATAAGGATTCTGTCCAGTGCTGTAGCAACCGAGCCAAACATTAAAAAAATAGTCAAAACCATTAAGAGAGTTTATTCACTCAACTACTATATATTCCCATTGATTTTATCTTTGAGTTTGACGTAATAATTTACTTTGTTACATTTTACTTATTATATTTTTATTTTAATTAGTATATTAGTTTCATTAATTGTTTTATTTTAATTTAGAACAAAATTTGCACTGTTAAGATTGTGGTAGCAAGTCTGATAACATCAATCATTGTGGAAACGGTCTTGAATACTCATCATTATATTACTTATTATGTACACTTGTACATTGACACTCGTAGCGTTAGAAATCTCACAACACTAGTTGAAATGGTCAAGGTCTTGACGTAACACACATAGACTGTACTTATTTTTATACTTCTTTGGGAACCTCTTTCAACTTGAATAATGTACTGTGTGTACCTAAGATAACCAAGAACCTTATTAGTATATCTAAACTTCTTTTGGATAATGATATAATCATTTAATTTTCTTCCAATCTATGTTTTATTAAGGAAAAGATGAAGAGAACTTTGCTGGCACATGGGATTACTGAAGGTGGTCTATCTTAAGATGATTCTCTCATACCTCTTATTCACTCTAAAGAACAAAGTTTAAAGCCTAGCTCAATGGTGTCAGTTCTCTTTAATAAAGAAAGTGTAAACTCAGTGCAAGAATCTAGTAGTCAAGAGTCTGTCAGTCTTGAAAGTTTTCTTACTTTAGGCAATGAGTCAATAAAGCTGTTACATAACATATTTGGGCATCCAAACAAGCGTGCTTCGCAAACAATAATTAGAAAACTTCTTTTGCATCATGTTTAAAATCAATCCTTTGATTTTTGTGATGCTTGTCAATGTGGAAAGATGCATCAGTTTCATTTTTATGTCACTAAAATTAAATCAAGATCTCCACTTGCACTTTTGCATAGTGACTTATGGGGTCTAGCTTTTGAATGTTCTATAGATAGTTATAAATACTAATTTTCTTTTGTTGATGTACTTATACAGTATATCTGGATATTTCCTCTTACCCTTAAATTAGAAGCATTTGATACATTCAGACATTTCAAAACTCTTATTTAAAAACAATTCTCTTTACCTATTAAAGCTCTGCAGTCAGACATGGGGTGAGTTTATAGCCTTTAAATCTTTTCTTCAACTAGAGGGAATTCACTTCAGACATAGTTGTCCATACACTCTCTATCAAAATAATGTTGTTAAAAGGAAACATAGGCACATTGTTAAGACTGGTCTTACTCTTTTATCTCAGTCTCATCTGCCTCTTTTCTTTTAGTAGGAAGCATTTCACACAGGTTCCTACCTAATCAACAGAATGCCAACACCAATCCTAGTCAATCTATTACCATTTCAGAAACTACAATATCAGTTACTTGATTATCAATTTTCTAAGGTCTTTGGTTCCTTTTCTTTCCCTCTGCTCAGATCTTATAACAAACATAAACTTGATTTTTATACTCAAAAGTGTGTCTTTATTGATTATAGCTCTCTTTATAAAGGATATAAAAGTTTGGATAAGTTAGGTCGAGTCTTTGTTGCTATAGATGTCACATTCAATGAAACCAAATTTTCATATTCTAAGTTGTTCTCCAAACAATCTTCTTCAACTTTGCATGAGTTTAACCCATCTAATTCTTCATCTATTCATTTCACTTTCTTTCAAAATTTTGTTCTTGCTGACAATAATAATAACATATCAACTTCTGCTCCAACTTTGTCTCCAACATCAATCTCTACTTCACAACAACATTCTTCTTCTACATAATTATCAAATCTACCTAGACAAACTTCACAACCTACATCTATATTACCTAGATAACCATCATGACCTTCACGTCCAATGATTACCAGAGCAAAATTTGGTATTTTTAAACCCAAAACTTATCTAGCTGTGTTACAGGATCTTGAACGAAGAAAACTGCCTTACAAAACTCTAAGTGTTATTTGGCTATGAAATAAGAATTGATGAATTACAGAGGAACAACACCTAGACATTGGTACCAGCTGATATAGTTGTTAAAATTATTGGTAATAAATGAGTTTATAGGGTCAAATATAACCCAAGTGGCAGTATCTCCAAGTATAAATCTCATTTAATTAAACATTATTTGGTTCCCATTTTGTTAGATTAAAAGAAAGGTAAATGAATAAATGGCCATCACTTGCCCTTTCATGATTTGGTTCTTAACCTAACTTTTCATCATGTCAATTCCAAATGAAATGGTTATCTCATATTGCTTAATGCTTAAAACCACAGAAAATGTGATGCTGCAGATAGGAGGAAAATTTTATTTGAACAGGGTCATCATTTTGACATGTTGAGATAGTGTGCTCGATCTATCACAATTTAGTTAGTTTAATAAACTTTATTATAGGACCCATTAATTTATGTAAAAAAAAAATTATTACATTATTGTTGGTGGATCACAGTGGGAGACTTGCTTGATTTGTCCAAATGGGACTCACATTTTGGAGTAGTGCACCCAACGTATATAAGTTCCTCTAGACAAAAAAAAAAAAAAAACATTTTGTTAATTTTTATAGCTCCTCTCCCAGTGTATCTTAAAGCTTAACTAGTTGAGTTAAACGGCTCATGTAGCCATTGATATAGGACATTTTAATATATTCACCCTAATGTCAATAGGAGGTCATTTATCTTTGTGTTATTTTGATAGGTTTGTTAACATTTTTAACCTCACAACATTGAGTGTTATTTAAAATCCCACAATAAAGTTTTTTAGATTAGAACAATATATAGTCCTCACTATATTTAGAATTATTGGACTACTATTGGAGGGGTTCAACAAGGTGATTTGTCTCATTCACCTTGTCAACAACTGTTGGGCTCTATCTCCCCAAGTTAGACAACATAAAATATTCAAACTATTTTGCTGTATTGGCCATTCTATTCATGAGTCTCTACTATTGGTCAATTATTATGAAGAAATAATAAATATTTAACTATTAAAAGTATACTACTTAATTAAAATACATGCGTGGTAAAAAATTATAAAAGTTTCAACATGGCTCAGCTCAACACCAGATACAAATTCTAAGGTAGCGTTTACTTCTCGGATTGGATTGAGAATCTTGAGGAGTGAGAATTCTGAGATTGGAGTGTGGAGTGAGAGTAGGAGTAAGTTGTTTCTTTTTGGAATGATCGTATGGAATAAGAATTAGAATTCTATTTATATGTTTACTTTGTCTTGGATTGGGAGTGAATTGTTTCAAATTATAGTTTTGCCCTTATTTAAAGGATTGTAGTTTTTAATTACAAAGTGAATAAAAAATATATTTACAAAATAAATTATTTATTTTATCATTAATTTTAATTATATAAATTAATAATAATATTCTTGATTATGAAAAACATAATATTTATTAATTTTAGTTTTATTATGTAAATTAAAAATTATTAATAAGAGCAACACATGGAACATTGTTATTAATAATATAGCACAAAATTAATATTTTCATAGAATAAACTATTTACTATTATTAGTTATTAACATTAAATAAATATAATGCTACTAAAATTAAATAGTACTAATATTATTAATTCTCCATAAAAATAATAATATTATTTTAAAATAATTTTAACTTAGATTAAATAAATTATTATTTTAACTAAAAATAATAATATTATAATTAAATAAGTTTATTATTATTTTTAATAAATGTAATATTAATAGATAATATTATAATAATATTATTTAAATAAATATAATATTATTATTTTTAAGTAATTTTAACATTATTTTATTTTAATAAATATAATTATATTATATTTAATAAAGGAAGGGCAAAAAAGGAAGAGGACGGAGTGGATTCCCACTCCCACCTCTCCTCATGGAGTGGGAATCCCACTCCACAATCCAAAAATAAGTGGGACCCACGGAGCGGGACTTCCACTCCCCTCCTTAAATAAGCAAGTAAATACTGAAGTGGGAAAAAGTCACACTCTCTATTCCAACTCCAATAAGTAAACGCAACATAAGTATTCTAAAAGATCACTGGAGTTGTCCCTTCAGCTCATCTGAGCTATCTTGATCTTACATCAACTCCACATATACACTCCTTAAATTTGCTCATATAAACTCCACTGAGCTCTCTATATTATTCCCCATATAATCACCTCAACTCACCACGCAAATCATTTTAGGTCACCACCTAGTGGGAATTATTGGCTTTTGTTCTTCAATCTTTGGCTTTTGTTGGAGGCTTGGAGGTGTTGGGTTTGCGGATGAGAGAGTTAGGTCATGTTCAAACTTAGCGCAAACTATCCTCAAATATTGGATTTGAGCTAGACCCTGCGAGAACTGCCCAATCAATTTGAATTTGGATTATAATGGAAATTTGGTAAAACAGTTCACATAAGCTCATCTCAATATATCTCAATGTATTCACCCTAATGTAAATAGGAGGTCACTTATCTTTGCGTTATCTTGATAGGTTTGTCAACATTTTTAACCTCACGGTATTGAATGTTAGTTTAAAGTCTCACAATATTGAATCTTTTGGATTAAAACGATACAGAGCCCTCACCGCATTTAAAACTATTGGGCTACTCTTGGCGGGGTTCAACAAGTTGATTTATCTCATTCACCTTGTCAGTACAACTGTTGGGCTCCACCTCCCCAAGTTAGACAACATAAAATATTCAACCTTTTGCTATTCCGCTGTATTAGCCATTCATTCATGAGTCTCTACTATTGGTCAATTATTATGAGCAGTACTTGATGAAGACGAAATAATATATATTTAAATATTAAAAATACACTGCTACTAAATTAAAATACATGTGTGGTAAAAAATTATAATATTTCAACCGACTCAGGTCGACATCGGATACAAATTCTCCACATTTTATCAAACAAAAAGAAATCATTAGAACAGAATTAGAAACTCATTAGAAAATGAGAGACTTAGACTCGTTTGATATTAAGGTACCGTATCCTAAAAGCTACAAATGCCATAAGATAAAATCAATAACTGTCAAACAAAAATTGGTAGATGTTTAGTAAACTCAACAGTTGAAATAAAAGCCAATAATATCTCTACATATAATTTTAATTTTTTCAAAGTGTTGAAATCTATTAATAATTGATTGATTAATTAATTTTAAAAATAAATATCAGAAAAAGGAAATGGTTTTCGTTGCCGAAAAATTTTCTTGTCGGTGTTATTACCATCGGCGGTTATGCTGGAAATTTCGACCGTCACCTATTGACATCACAGTCGACACCATTGAGCTCCATCTTTTGGGATCTATCCAACAGTGACACCATTGGAGTCAAAAGATCAACGGGGACATCGTAATCGGTAGCCAAGGTCGCGGCCACATCGTAAAGCCGCCATCAACCGACAGCGATTTACACTGAATCGGGCCACTGGTGTGATTTACGATCCAGTTATGTAGGCGGTGCATTGCAAATCTACACGGTGTGACAGCAGCTTTACGTTGTAGCTGCTACTTTGGGCAGCGATTACGGGCCAACGCTGGTCCTTGAACATCAATGACGTCACCGTTGAATAGACCGCGAGAGATGGGTTTACCAAACATCTTGGCGGCTGCCCAGCAGCCAAACATCTTTCCAAACGGGGATCTTACATTTGGTCAGAAGCTTGGAACGGCATGTGTTTGAATCATGACTAGTAAGCTCTGTAGTGCGGTGGGACTAACAAAATACGCTTGCGCGTAAACACCCATGTCAACTAGCAAGAATTTCTTCAAAACGTGTATGAAGAAAATTCAGGATTCACCCGCGGCAAATCGCAGGAACTTCCACAGAAAACTAGCATTAAGAAAATTAAGTATTCCAAATTTGTCAGATTAAAAGAAAAGGAACATGAAACACTGACAAAATACGCTTGCGAGTAAACACCCATGTCAACTAGCAAGAATTTCTTCAAAACGTGTATGAAGAATGTTGATGCGAGATTCTGGTTGTCCCTCGCGGGATATTCGATCAACTTCACCGATCGGATCTCCTCATGTTTTCTTCTTCAAATATTCCCGGTAAAACTCAAATATGAACACAAATCTTATTTTCCGTTATTTCTATTTTTTAGAGCTTTTATCTTTGTTATAATCTCAAAATTTAACCTTTTACCTTTTATAGTCTTCCTCAATTCCGTAGCGCCCATTATTCTCCCCACCCTCGGATGTGGATGCCCCATTGTCGCTATTGTGAATGGAGATGGACTTCGTGCCTTGATTCTGATAAGAACGCACGCGTTGACCGAAGTCTCCACGCCGAGCAGAATGGCCTTATGCCTATAACACAGCACTGCTCGCATCACCAAGTATTTCCCTCAAACAAAGAAAATTCAGGATTCACCCACGGCAAATCGCAGGAACTTCCACAGAAAACTAGCATTAAGAAAATTAAGTATTCCAAATTTGTCAGATTAAAAGAAAAGGAAAATGAAACACACTGACAAAATACGCTTGCGAGTAAACACCCATGTCAACTAGCAAGAATTTCTCCAAAACGTGTATGAAGAAAATTCAGGATTCACCCGCGGCAAATCGCAGGAACTTCCACAGAAAACTAGCATTAAGATAATTAAGTATTCCAAATTTGTCAGATTAAAAGAAAAGGAACATGAAACAGAAAGTCATATTAGCTACTTTTCCTACGCCTGGACGAAAGGAATGATATGACAAATGATCTTTGAAAAGCCCAGCCGCAAAATGAGACTTGAAAACAATAATGTACAAAAATTTTCCATGTGGAAATTTAACCACTCGCTCTCGGTTATCCTTAATCGTTGTCATTGTTATTATTTTAGTAATTTTACTCATTTAAAAACTCTGACTTGTACAACGGTGGAAGTTAGGACTCAGGAGCTTCTTTTATTACGTATTGATGGTGTGTGGAGTTAGAGAATTACATGTTCAGTTCTTATAAAATATCTGTAAAATTTACTGCAATTATTTATTTATTTATTTTGGTTATCTTACACCATTTTTAGGATCTATAAAAGATGGGCGTAGTCCTCTCTATTATCCTGAAATCTACGATATATATCCTTCATGTGTATGTTATGTAGTGAATCCGTGCAGAGAGGAAAATCCAAAGCACCGTATTTCTCTTTTTCAAATTCCTCACATCTAATTGTTTCAAGTTCTATTCACTTACATAGACGCTAATTAAGATTTTGATTAGTCCCAAAGACTTGATGCAGAGGTTTTTAGTAATTTTGTTTAGTTGGTTACACAAATTCCAACCATGGAGAAGTAAAAGGATAAAAAAAAGCAATATGGGTTTGACTATAATTAAGCTAGGAGAGGCATGCAAACCATTGGGATTTACGGTGACAACTAATAATTAAGTCCAAGCCCATTATCCCCAAAACGTATAAGTTGATCAGTGATAAAAGCTTAAAAGCCTAACTAACTGAAACTATTTTTAATAATATGGAGTTTAGTATTCGACCAATAATAATCATTTAACTATTGACAATTTCTATTTGGTATTGTTAATTAAAATTAGCCCCATGATAAATGTAAAAGCATACAGCATAAAGAATAACCAAATAAAACAACAAAAATTAACTAAATCTATAAATTGTCAATAGTTAAGTGATTATGATATCCGGAATAAAGAGAGTTTATAATCCTAGCACCGCTCAATATTTAGGAGCTCTGTAAATTTAAATTTTCTAAAGTTTCGGATGATATCTTGACACACACACACACCATATATATTAATAACAGTTCACTAACTTGTACATATGCTCAAGTAAAATTTAAATCAAGAAAATATTCTTTTAAAAAGGGTAGGATTGAGGTGGTCATGATTTTTAAATGATCACATATCTCGATATTTATTTTAAAAAATTACATAGTAAGAAAAATAGTAATTAAACTAAGAAAGAATTATTGCACAACATCAAATGTTGATCGACATGATTTATTTATCTATTTATTTATTACATATGAGATTTATTACATAAAGTATTATAGAGTATTGATATTTGAGCCGAAAAATCTCAGTATATGACACAATAATGCCAAAAATCTATAAAACTATATGGTGCAATTATAGTATTAAGTAAAAAATAGAGTCCTATTTTTTAATTAATACTATAAGATTTTACTATTACTTCTATCTCGGTACAATCACTGTTAGCTAGGCTCTTTATCATTTTTCTTACATAAATTAAAAAAAAAAAGCCTAGCCAGCAATTCAACTTTTATTTGTACTAACTGATATCATAATTCTCGTTTAATTAGCTAGGTATATAACTCAGCTGCCAACCGAGGCTTTGCACTAGCATGCATCGGTTTAGCCATAAGAAGATCATATTTTGATTCAGCGAGGTCAATCTTCTCCTCATTTGATGGCAGGCTCCAATCAAACCCCTGAAGAAGCCTTGCCAGTAGTATTACAGACATCTCAGACCCAAGTGCCGCGCCCATGCAGCCACGTCTTCCTCTGCTAAACGAAACAAACCTTAATTCTGGTTCGGTCAGCTCAACTTGAAGGTGATGATCAGTTGAACCAATGTGACGTTCCGGCATGAATTTTAAGGGGTCTTTCCAAACATTAGGATTCCGACCAAGCCCTAGTCGACTTAGCAGAATGTGGCTGCCTTTGGGAATGAAGTAGCCGGCGATTGTGGCATCGCGAGTTGACACATGAGGTAGGTTAAATGGTGCAACGGGATGAAGTCGAAGCGCTTCCCTTAAGCAAGCCTTGACATAATTGAGCTGTGGAATGTCATATTCTTGAACAAGTCTCTCTTTTCCAACAACCATATCTACTTCTTCTGTTGCTCTTTTAAGAATTTCAGGCTGGTTGATCATCTCCCCCAGGGCCCATTCTAGAGCGTTGGATGGATTATCCACAGTTGCAAGCATCAGATCCTACACATGGAGTAGATATGTAGATTCATAAGTTAATTTGTAATCAAATTCAAGAGCATGAATAAGGTGATTAAAACATACAAATGTCCTAATTAAATATACTAGATATCTTACCATGCATTGAGCTTTGATCTCATCTACTGATAATGATGGCCTCCCACTTTCATCCTTTGCTGAAATAAGGACGTCCAGCAAGTCCTGATGATCATCACTTTCCTTCTTGTAATTCCCACGATGATGCCTCCGTTGTTGAATTCTCTCCTCTATGATGGGATCATGATACTTGGAGACAGTTCTAATAGCATTACTTATAAGTTTTTCATGGCCTTCTAAATCGAATACTCTCATCCAGGGAAGGTAATCAGATAGAGTGAATGCATAAAGGTATTGGAGTACAATGAAGAGTGACTCAACGTGTTCTTCTTCTTCAAATCCAGGCCCTCCATCTTCATTAGCATCACCAAAATATCTCCTGTTAAACATCATATTCCTCATAACGTTTCCGCAATATTGACGGGCCGCATGTCTTACATTGACGACCGAACCAGATCCACTTTTGCAGCATTGACTATAAACGAATCTAACAAGATTGTCAGCTTCTTCTCTTCTCTTAAAGAGTAAAGAGTGAAGTCGTGCTGAACATAACACGTGAGAAGCAACCACTTTTCTCATTTTCTTCCACTGCTGACCCAATGGCACAACAGCTATTGACAAGAATCCTCGGCTGGAATACTCTGTCCCCATTGTAAGCGGCCGTGTTGAGAAAACTGAGTCGTTGTCTTTTAGAACTTCTAGGGCAATTTCTGGGGAAGTCACTGGAATAACATGAACATTTCCCAGGCGGATGCAAGCAATATCCGTGTTTAGTTCTTTCATCACATCATGTATCCAATTGAAGGCTGGCTTCTTCCTCCACATTTCCGGAAGGTTTCCAACTATTGGCCATGGAGAAGGGCCTGGAGGCAGAGGTAGCCGCTTTATTTTTTTCTCGGATCCCTGGATTTTGAAGAAAATGTTAGGCATATATTCACGAAAATGCCCCTTTTTTACAACTTTGCAAAAATACTTAATACTTTACAGCATCATATACGAGTTTATATAGCTGTGAAAGAGTTTACAGCATTTTTCCGCATGTGGGCATGATAGAGACAACCACAAACGAGCGTAAAGCATTATTTTTCTTATTTTTTCGACTTAATTTTTTATCATTAAAAGAATCCAATAGATAAAAAATTAAATCATCTATGTGAATTCATGTGAGTTAGAAAACAATGTTATATGCTCATGATATATATATATATATATATAGATATAGATATATATATATATGAAAGAGCTTTTATCATATACCTTGAATAGTTGATTCTGGACAATTGAAAACATATCCTTCACAAATTTCCGGAGACGATTTTGAGGACTCAGCTGAAAGCTTGCTAGTGCAACAAGGGAAACGAGTGTGGTCACCAAAACAATGGATCCAAAAAAGGGATTATTTTCAAGATGAGAAAGGAAATCACTGAAGAGGAGGCTGAGGTTATCCATATCAAAAGGATTAGCAAAACGTACGGCTATCATAGCAAAAGGCAATTCTCGACTGAACGAGGAGGAGGCTGAGGTTATATATATATATAACATTATGAAGAGAGATGGTTGTCTAGTTTAGCAACCGGATATCTATTTTAATGGTCACATTTAGTCATGCATGAAATTTCATTTGTTTCACCTGTGTTGAAACTCATTACGTCTGCGCTTGTGGAAGTTTATATTTATTTTGTCAGTATCTACTAAGAATACAGCTTCGTACATAGAACAGACTTTGATTTTCTTCATTGATCATTCAGATATATATATATATATATATATTTTTTTTTTTTTTAGTCGAGCTATTGGCACCCCTGCATTATTCTTACAAAACCCCCCTTTAAATAAAATTATAATTAAAGACAATTGAAAATTAAACACATATAATTTTTTTTTCAAATTACTTAATTCATAATCAATCCTTAAAAAAAAAAATTCTATCCTATCTAACTAAAATAAATTATACAAATTTAGGATAATTTATTGTTCTCTTTTGATTCCTTATTGATTAAATATTTTATACTTAAAATTGCTTTGAAATTATAATTTGAAATTAGTATTATTTCAGCCAATGATTAACACTAAAAAACTTATCACCCATATAACTTTTTAATTTGTGTGTAGGGTAATAATAAAAATGAAAATAATGAAAAAAAATAGCACAATAATACTTTGTGTTTTAACAATAGAACAAATCAAATGAAAATTGAGAACTTAGAAAAGTGTATCTAAAAAAAGGGGCATTTTCGGACATAAAATGAATATAACTAAAAATGAGGTCTTATAAGGATATTAGAGGGGTGCCAATAGTCCAACTCTATTTTTTTTTTTTTTTTTGTCTGAACCACGAGGTGATCTTGATCTGGTGTGGGAGGCACAACCCAAACTAGGTTAGCCCGTGAGGTAAAGTCTTGGCCAAAGTGGTACAGTATGGCTTGAACCCCTGACCTCTCTTAAGGAGTGAGACTGCCGAACCACTCACACCAACCAACTTTGATTATCATTCAGATATTTTTTAAACAAATAAATAAACTAAGAGTGGATACAAACAAAATATTTGAATTATAAGGCACTTGAGTGGGCCCCAACTGTGGGAGGCACCTTTAAGCCCGTACCACAACCCAAACTAATCCCTGCTCGCACCGGGTCGGCCCGTAAGGGGTAAAGTGCTGGCCAAAGTGGTGACTCCATACGAGAGCGGAGCTTGAACCCTTGACCTCTCTTAAGGAGTGAGAGTGCTGAACCACTCACACCAACCAACTTTGATTATCATTCAGATATTTTTTAAACAAATAAATAAACTAAGAGTGGATACAAACAAAATATTTGAATTATAAGGCAAGAATTCTCTCTGCTATTTTTTTCTCTCCTGGTAAAATAAGTGGTCAAGATTGAATCTAAATTTTAATATTGAAAATAACACCAGCTTTTCTTCACTTTATTTACATTTAAGCCAATTTTTTCAACTAGATTGGAAGACTAGGAGATAAAAATACTAGGAAAATATCCTAATCCTGAATTATATATATGAATGAAGGGTTAATTTCAAATTTAATCATTATGTTCGATTTGTCTTGGTTCAAACTTAATGGTCAAATCCAGCTCATTTTGGTAAATTTTGGATTACTACCCTCACTTGTGAATTGATTATCTTCAAATCACTTTCTTTACTTTTGAAAACCTCAAGTCACTTCCATTTTTTTCCCAAAAAATAAGGGAAAAATGGAGGTGGGTTGATGAAATATTTTTTTGTCTCCTTAAAAAAATGAGGGATAAATTAAGGCTTTCACAAGTAAGAGAGCGATTTCAAGCTAGTTAATTTACAAGAGAGCTATGTAAAATTCATACTAGATTTTTTAATTATTAATTAAAAAAAAGTAAGCCGGCGAGCAAACTCCCAATCAACTTTGTAGTTCAGTCCTTATTATTTGTAGGGGAAAAAAAATTAAAGACCATAGCTTCATAAAATGAATAGATTAATTCAAGTTTTCAATTTAATTTCTTCATTAATTAAAAAAGTTAGTGAAAATGCTAAATTATACATAAGATGACAACTATACCCTTATATATCATAATTAGGTTATTAGTGATTTGGAGTACAGATTTATCCTCGTGCATATTAGTGCTTTTTAGTTTTTAAGTCTAACCGCCTATTTATTAATTTGAGTAACAGAAAACAAAATTCTGCAATAAATAAAATTTTTAATCAGTTATTATAAACTAATTCAAATATGAAAAGCACCATTAAAATAAATAACAATCATAATTCTTGAAATTAAACATCGAAATGTAATTTATTTTCCATATAATTCCACCACATCTATAAAATATGATAATTATTAAACTAAATAATAGAAGCATTCTTATCAAATAATGATGATGATGATGATGATGATGATGATGATAATAATAGTAGTAGTAGTAATATAAGCATTAAATTCAAACTAACAAAACCCCTAACAATATTAAAGGTAAACTGAAATTCAAAAAACAAGAAATGGCTCATTAAATTTTCAAAGTAAATTAAAAAGAACAAAAAAGGATTCTTTAATCGAATTTCCATAATTAAAGTAAACCGGTGCACTCCTATTGCTTCCGTGCACACCATGACACCACCAAAATCAACAGTTGTTACCTTCATAGTTACCATACTTTTTGGAAAATTGGGACAGCCCTTTCTGTAACGTTAATTTAGGTTACTTATATATATATATATTCTCATAGTTCCCATACTTTTTGGAAAATTGGGACAGCCCTTTTTGTAACATTAAATTTTGACACCATCAAAAAATAAAGCATAAGGATGTGACCGATTATTTTTTACTGAAATTACCTCTGCGCTGCTATCTCTTTCAAACAACAAATTAAATTAAGAACTTGAATGACGTAACCTCAAATTTGAAAGGATTAATTTATTCATTGTACAAATTTATAGTCTCTCAATTTTTTCGACAAATAATAAAGACTCAGCCAAAAATTACCCTTATATGATGTGCGATTTTTCTTCTTCAGCATTTATTAAAAGTCAAATCTCACTCATATACATCATATTTTGATATTCCAATTAATTTTTTTCTTAAAAAAGGTACGGTAGCGGCAAGCCTCAAATCAACTTGTTTTACCACTTCTCCATAATTCCAATTCGGATGTAACTAAGTTAGTTTGTCAATAACTCCTTAGTTGTTTTATCACTCACTATTTAGGTCGTCCTAGCCCCCAAGAGTGCGGTTAGGTTGGTAACAACATTAAACTTGTAACAGTTGACGCCCGGGTTTAAGTCTTAAGGGTAGTAAAGGGGAAAAATAAAAACCTATTTGGACTTTACCCACTCCCTTTAAAAAAAAAAAAATTAGTTACATGTCTTTTCACGTGATATGCACGGTTTCATCTCATAGAAGCCAATGTTGAATTCTTAGAATTCTTAGAAGCCATTGCTGAATAAGTTTGCTTTTTTGCAGCATAAATTATGAGATATTGAATGGGATATGCTAGTTTTTGTTTGTCTGTAAACGAGATTATTAAATAAAGCTTTCGGTTTCATTCAGGAGTGATGGCGATAGCAAAATGCGAAAATTAATCTATGACGTGTTTAGTTAAGGGTTAAACGTGGAAAATTATGATGAAAAGGAAAGAATTGAATTGGTAAAAATGTTTACGTTTGTTGGAGATTTTCAAATGTATTGAAGGACTTTTTCCTGTATGTTTTGTTAGTCTCATGATCTTTTATATTGGAATTATTCATAGGACGACCTAAATAGTAAGCATGCAAGCATTGCTTTAAAAAAAAAATTAAAAGTTTCGATTTTATTTGTAGGATCTTTCCTTGTATGTTTCTTAGCTTCAAATAAACAAGATGGGTAGAGTCATAGAGCGAGGGAGAAAAGAATATTTCATTATTGTTCGAGGTAGTGAAGTCAAATTCTCATCAATGGCAGTCAAAAAATGCCTCTTCACCCTTTAGAATTTTTTATTTCAAGCATAGTATATTATTTCTTTTAATCTATTAATTTCTCATTGTAGAAATAACAAGAGAAAATTTTTCCAACAACTTCTTCTTTGGATTACTTACTACTTCATGACTCTAAGACGAAGATTCAAGCCTCCCCCATGGTTGTGGGGTATTTTCTTTGATTTCCTTTGATGGACTTTGGTGGCCTTCATATTTGGGGATTTGATTAAAATTTTTTAGACGCTTTAGTTACATTGTACGAGTAATGATATAAGACCCCTCAACTTATCTCACCGGTCTCTATTTTTTTAATGATATTTCTCAACTTATTTCATTAGCCCCTACTTTTCAATTTATCTTATTACTTTACAAAATTATTCTTATTTAAAATAGAAAGATATTTTATTCTCCCCCTCTCTTTATCATAAACATCAACCCTACCAATTACCACATATACCTATCTTCTTCATCATCAATCCCCCATGCAAATCCATCACCTTCACCAATATCTGCTGAATTTTAATGTTGGGTTTTATTGAATTTTGTAAATAAGTAGTGGGTTTTGTTGTTATTAGTGATATTGATTTTGTTTTGTGTGGTAACCTAAAAATTTGTTTAATTTCAATTTAGGATTTAATTAAAAATTAATATTTGATCAAATGGCGAATCACTTAAAAGAGAGAGAGAGAGAGATAGAGAGAGAAGGATGTGAGAGATGAGAGGTTAATCTTTTAAAAACTTGAAAGCAAATACAAAATATTTATTTCTCAGTAAGTGCAATGATGGAATAAAAGTATTAATTGAAAAGTGGGAGTTAGTGAAATAAATTAAAAAGTGTGTAGAATCTGATGCCCATAATTGTGGATAATTCCATCCAACACAGTAGAATGGGCCCTTATATGTTTGACAAAATATAATGTTAAGAGTGTCATGAGTTTAAGAAGTGTATGCATCAAAATATCATAGATAGAATTTTAAATTATCCACAAATTTTTTTTTTCTTAACTACTCAATTCTAAACAAAATGGAAAAGCAAAACATTTAATTAAAGTTTAATTAGCTCTACAATTCCTATAAGATATAATGTCTTGAATATTCTAAATGATACACACTAATTATTTTCTTTTTTCACCCTTTTCTTTATTGACAATGATAGGAAATATCAATCAACTCGATCAACTAAGGGGATATTGGCAAACTAACTTAATTACGTGCACCATTTTAATTTTTTTATATTAAAAAAAATTAATCTTTCATGTTTTAACATGGTATGCATGGTTTCATCTCATAGAAGCCAATGTTGAATTCTCAGAATTCTTAGAAGCCAAGGCTGAAATAAGTTTGCCTTTTTGCGGCATAAATTATAAGATATTGATAATGGGATGTGCTAGTTTTTCTTTCTTTATAAATTTTATAATTAAATAAAGTTTTGCTTTCATTTAGGAGTGATGAAGATAGCAAAATGTGGAAAAAATGAATCTAAGATGTGTTCAATTAAGGGTTTAATGTGGAAAATTATGATGAAAACGAAAGAGTTGAAGTGGTAAAAATGTTTACGTTTGTTAGAGACTTGCAAATCTAGTGAAGCATTCTATTTTATTGTATTTTATTGTAAAATTATGCACAGGACGACGTAACTAGTGAGCGTGCAAGCATTGTTTTCTGGAAAGGAAAAAAAAAATGATTTTATTTGTAGGGTTTTTCCTGTATGCTTTTTAGCTTCATACGAACACGGTGGATGGAGTCATAGTGGAAGGGAGAAAAGAATACTTCATTATATTTTTAGCTAGTCAAGTCAAATTCTCATCAATAGTAGTCAAGAAATTCGTCATCACCCTTCAGAATTATTTTATTTTCAAGTAAGTATTTTTTTGAGCATGCATAACATCACTTCTTTTAATTTGTTAATGGAAAAGGATTACATCCTTAATGTTTAAAAAAATAGTCACAAAAATCCTTAAATTTTCAATAAGGAATACTAAAATCCCTTTTTCTACTATAATATCCTTTTAATCTATAAATCCAAAAAATTGACTCCAAAATTTTATGATAAATAGAATATGGCATTAAAATAAATGTAGTAATATATACATCTTAAAATAATTTTAATATTCAAACATTATTTTTATATTTTACAATCTATTAGACTTATTTTATGATATTAAATTAATATTTAATAATAAATAGAAACATAATATTAAAAAAATAAATTAAAATAATTTTGAATATTATTAAAAAAATAATTTTAATATCATTAATAGAGGATATTTTGTTAATTGTAAAATCTATTACCCCAAAGACTTATTAAAATATATATATATAATAATTTGATAATTTAATATTATTTTAAATGTCAAAAAATTAATTTTATTAGTCTATTAGATAGATTATATTATTTATATTAAATTTGTATTAATTAAAAAACTTTAAAGTCAGTTTTCTAATTACTATATTAAAAGGGTGTTATGGTCACAAAACGGACTTTGTGTTCTTTTTTTTAAAATTTTGGGTTCTTTTGGGATCATTTTTACAAACTTTGAGGGTGTAAATATCATTTTTCCTTTATTAATTTTTTATAGTAGCATTAACAAGAGTAGCTAACAACTTCTTAGATGAGTTAGTTAGTACTTGCTACGCCTCCCCAGTGGTAATGGGAGTTTTTTTTTCTTCAATTTCTTGTCCTATGCTTTGTGGGTTTCAACTGTACTTTGAGTTTGTTACGTTTTAGTTATATTGTATGAGTAATGATATTTGACCCCCTCAAATTGTCTTAGCATCCCCCATTTTTCAATTTGTTATACTACGTTCAAGAATTCTCCCTATGAAAAATTTCAAAACAAAAAAAATGCACCCCCTCTTTTCTTTCTAGCATAACAGTCCCCCCACCGCCTATTTTCATAAAAAATATGATCACCACCACCATTACCACATATCTTCTTCACCATTAATCCCTCATGCAAATCCATCACTTTTACCAGCATATGATAAATTTTAATATTAGGTTTTGTTAAATTTTATGACCAAGTAGTGGGTTTTATTGTTATTGATGATATTGGTTTTGATTCTGTGTAATAACATAAAACTTTATTTAATTTCAATTTGAAATTTGATTAAAAGTTAATATTTGCTCAATTGGCGAATCATAAAAGAGAGCGAAATGTTAGAGATGAAAAATTAACTTAATGCAGGTTTGAAAAAAAATATTTATTTTTCAATAAAAGAAGAATTTAGTGAGATAAATTGAGGTGCCAAATATTAGTACTCTTATTGTATATAATTTTAATACTAAAAATAATAATAAACGGGGGAAATTTTGACTTAGGCTGTGGGCATTTCAGAAAGGTCAGAACGAGATTTTGAATTTTCAAAAACCACATAATTGTTAGCATTTGGTGATGATATGATGAATTGATGATGATCTAATGCTTATAAAATGCATTTGCATGTAAAGGAGAATGACTCACTGTTCTTGGTACCACAAGTTTGAAATTCCTGCTGGGTAGGGCATAAAAAAATTTGGAATAATTGAGTAAATAAACAGGGTTAGGTAGAGTTGATCAAGTCATTTTATGACTTAAATTGATAATTAATTAATATTAATTGTTAGACCCGCAACATAAAAAAAAAATTGAATAGGTAGAAAATGAAAACATAAAACACGAATTTTGTATGCATCAAATAATATAAATAGTTAATATAAAATTAAATAAATTAAAATTGTTGAAAAATTGGCTTGAATCAAATGGAACACCACTGCTGTCAAAGTTGAACAAGTGGCATTTTTTTTAATACGCACATATCACCGTGCATGCTCCATCAATTATAGGCAATGTACATTTCAATTTATTATTATTCTTCTTCCACATTCTTTATGTACTAGTGTCAGTTCTTTATTTCACTTTTGATTTTCAAGCATCCAGTTCTTGACCATAGATTAAAAGTTTCTTTTTTTTTAAATCTTTAACTGTTGTGTTATGAAATGAAAGAGTCTATATTGATAGATTAAAAATTCAAAATTATGTGATAAATTAGAAAATAGAACCGCGCTTCACGCGGTTTTGAAAAAATAATTTAATATTATTATTTTTTCTTACTTTACACTTGATGAAACTGATAAAAAATATGAATTAATTTTTTTAAAGATGAGGCAGCCTTATAAAAAATAAAAAAGCTATTAGCCAGCAATACAAATAAAGAAGCAACGCAAGATAAAGAATAAAATGAGAGAATATATTATAGAGTGATTTTATTCATTCCAATTATGTGTGTACAAAACAAAAAGATGAACTCTCCTTTTATAGTTACATAATCACTCCATGAAATTAATGAAAAATTATGGATCATAATTCCTTGTGAGATAGTGGGAGTTATAGGGAAGCTAAAGGTTGCTAATGGGAGATAGTGGGGAGACTAAGAGATATATGTTATGAACATCTACATTTATTTTAATAAATTCATAACACTCCCCCTTGGATGTTCATTACAAAGAATATGTCTCATTAAAATCTTTACATAATTGTTATTGTGTAATAACAATCAAATTAATTATGAGAAGATGAAAAGCCAAATCTAAAAGAAAATTTCTCTATTTATTAGATAATAGAGAATATACAAAGATGAGAAATGGTGATGCCACATCACCTCCTCAAGTCCCAACTTTATATATATATATATATATATATATAGATAGATAGATTGGTGCGTAATGAAGAATTCTGCCTATTCAGTCTTTGTGGATGCCATTTGTCAATTGCCGATTCAAATGGGTATACGCATAATTCGGCCAACTATTATTTAAGTGCCAACACTATGACGGATCTTGTACATTTGAAAACAATGGATATGAAGGGATTCAAGAATATGTAAATCATCCTTATTAGTATTACAATATCAAATTTACATATTTTGAATTATGTATACAAGAGGGACTCGACTCCTTGATCCACTCCCTCTATCTATTTTCCTCGTCTTCGGAATATAGATGTTTAGATTTGACAATGCGGTAGATACTCGAAAAATTAATAATTTTAATTAAATGACAGTTTTTATTGATCACGATTTAAGACTAATATGATAAATAATAATTTTTAAAAAATTATATTTTATGATAGGACCCATGTACTATATAAATTAATAATTACCCAATTTAAAACAAAATCTATAAAAAATATATGTGCGACTTTTGTTAAAATTTGCTCTTGTTTCTTCTTAAAATATATTTTGACTAGACCTCATATCTAACTTTCTATTATTCGAAAATAAATTTAGTTGATACTCTCATTTAGTAACAAGAAATTATTTAATGTCAATATTGTTGTTTGAGTGTTTCTTTACACCAGATGGATTTTATAGCAGAATTATCATCTTTAACATGGAAAAATAAAAACTCTACAATAATCTTACTACTATAAATGTAAAACAACTAACTACTTATCAAATAAAACATAATAAATATGAAATAAATATAAAATCAATACTAATTAGGGGGAAAAATAGAAGTTTAACGACAGAACGACATGTGTCAATGTAGAGTTTGCAAAGTCATCAAAGGGAAGATTGACTATGTTGGATACACCAGCAATAAAATTGGTATGTGGAATACGCCATATTAAAGGAGGAAGAGTTAAAGAAAGTGAATAAAATATCAGCCACGTGAGATGTCCCCATCGCCCAAAAAGAATAACTTATTCTCCAACAAAGAATCCGGGGTTTTTAATTAGATATGCCTTAAAAGTAGGGTATTTAGTTAAATATACCACATGCTTGAAAATTATCTAAATATGCCTTTTTATGTGGTACATTGTCTAAAATGTCCCTAAAGAAAAATATAAAACACACACAACTCACAACTCTTTCTTACTCTTTAACTCCACACAACAAAAACTCACACCACACTCAAAATCACTCACAAACAGCTAATGCGCTGAGATTTTTGTTTGCAGCTGGGTGTATTATTCATCCCATGAATAAGGTATTTGAAACTTTATTTTATTTTATTTTGGGTTATCTATTCAATTTGTTGACATTATATTATTTTTAGGGTTTTGTTTGGTTTGTGATAAACACTAAAGCAACTCATATTTTCATTACATTTGCATCATATGATTGTTATTTGATGGATTTTATAACTACATTCGTTAAAACCTAAAGTTGTTGTCAAATTTTTTTTCTGCACCCGACATACACGACAGCAGTCGTGTATGTATGTATTTACACGACTGTAGTCGTGAAAATGTGCAAAACAAATTCAATTATTATGACACCTTATCATTCTATTGGTTCAAAAAATATTTATTTTTCACTATATATATCATTTTACTATTACTCGACTATAGTCGTGTGTGTTAATAAGTTACACGACTACTAGCGTGTACGTATAAACTTACATACTATAATTGTGTATATATGTAAAATGTTCAAATTGGTATGAGATCCCAACATTTTTTTAAGAAGAAATATGTCCTTTGATTATTTACTGAGTCGTATTTTTGCAACTTACACGACTTCTGTCATGTATGTATGAATTTACACGACAACAATCGTTCAAGTTTGAAAGATATAGTAGTTGTTATGACACTTAGCATTCTGTTAGTACAAATATTACAGTTATATTTTATTAAATATATCATCTGACTGTTTACAGAACTATAGTTATGTATTTTAGCAAGTTACACAACTACTGTCGTGTAAACTATCAATTACACGACGTCAGTCGTGTAAATAGGCAGACAGATCCACACTTCATTATAAATCTTGTTTGATTTTATTTTTGTATTTGTTGTATAATCAACTGTTGTATTATTACAGGAAATGACTTCAGTACGTGTGCCTATTATGTTTTGTGGTGAATGGATTGAACAAAACGACCATTATAGATTTAATGGTACGGAGGCAAGAGGGATCATGGTGCCCCGTTCTACAACGTATGCACAATTGATAGAAAAAGTTTCTCGGGTTATTTGTATTGATATTTCTGAATTTGATATTGAAATGAAGTTCAAGCTCAAAACATTTGACCCAATGCCGCCCGTCCCAATTATGAATGATGATGATGTAGATTATTTTCTAGAGGAAACAATTAGTGGAGCTGAGTTGAAGATTCCTCTTTGCATTACCTACCAAAGAAAACAGATTTTGGTGACCCCTATTACTCATGTGGACCCTAATTTCGGGCCAGATAGCTGTCCAGAAGAACCTGTTGAGCCATATGTCGAAGGTGAATGTTTAAGCCCAAACAATTTTGTTGCTGAAGATCAGTCAATATTCGAATTTGTTCCTGAAACACAACCCAATGATAGAAGGTCAAATGAGGAAAATGTGAATGTTATTGTTCATGATGATGTTGATGGGATAACAGTTAGTGATCCAACACTGGGGAATGTAGCACATTCCAATAATAGATATATGCCTAGAGTTAATTTGTTTGCATGCAGCAGTTCATTCGACACTGATAACTCGCATTCTAATACTATTAACTTGCCATCTACGGAAGTTGTTGGTGATAGTGATTGGTTAATGGGAAAAAAGTTGTTTAGTTCGAAAGAAGAGTTGCAACAAGTGCTTTTTATGGAAGCTCTAAGGAAAAATTTTGAGTTTAAAACCTTCAAGTCGGGGAAGAATATTCTTGTTGTTAAGTGTGTTGACAATACTTGTAAGTGGCGACTTCGTGCTATGAAGTTTGGAAGTTTGAATATGTTTAAAATCACAAAGTATTATAGTGTCCATAGTTGTGCACTTGATGTCCGTAAGAGAGATCATCGTCATGCTTCATTTAAACTTATTGGACATAAGATTTGTCATAAGTTTGATGGTGCTTCATCCTCATATAGGCCTGGTGATATCAGAGAAGATTTTCAGAAACAGTTTGGGTTTGAAATAAGTTATCACAAGGCATGGAAACCAAGAGAATATGCAATGGAGAAAGTTAGAGGCATGCCTGAGGATTCATTCAAGTTACTCCCTTTATACATGGAAATGTTAAAGAAGAAAAATTCGGGCACCTGCACGTTTCTTAAAGTTGACAATGCAAATAACTTTAAATACTTTTTTATGGCAATTGGGGGTTGTATACATGGATTTATTTCATCAATAAGCCCAGTCATTGCAATTGATGACACATTCTTGAAGGGAAAATTTAAAGGAACTTTGTTCATTGCGACAACACTTGATGGTAACAATCAACTTTATCCTGTTGCATTTGATGTTGGTGACAGTGAGAACGATGCATCATGGGGATGGTTTCTAATGAAGTTAAAAGTAGCAATAGGTGAAGTTCCTAATTTGGTTTTCATTTCTGATAGGCACCCAAGTATCCAAAAGAATGTTAACATCGTATTCCCAAATGCTGCATATGGTATTTGTACGCACCATTTAAAGCAAAACTTACGAGCTAAGTTTAAAGAAATCGAGGTAGGTGCAATTGTTGAACTAAAAGCTTATCGACATTTTAATTACTTTATGAATGAGATACAAAAGGTCGATGAAAGAGTTGTAAAATATCTTCAAGATGCAGGGTATGAGAAGTGGGCTCGTTCTCATTTTGATGGGTTGCGTTATAGTATTATGACAACAAACATAGCAGAATCCATGAATTCTGTTCTTAAAAACCCCCGACAGTTGCCCATTCACAAGTTATTGGATTCGATCATTGATAAGCTACGGGAGTGGTTTTGTGATAGGCGAGAAGAGGCAGTTAATTGTCACACACGACTTACAAAATGGGCTGAAAAGGAGTTGTTAACAAAATCTGAGAATTCCCGTACATATAAAGTGGTGCCACTAAATATGAATGAATTTATTGTTAAAGATGGTGACCTTAATGGTCATGTCAACATTCTTGACAAGACATGCAATTGTCGGGAATTTCAACTCGATCAATTACCTTGTGAACATGCATTAGCTGTTTGTAGGTATCGAGAAACATTGTCTGTATATGACATGTGTTCTCGTTACTATTCCAGTGAAGCATGGGTTGCAGCATACGCAGAAACAATATATCCTGTTGGCACAGAAGAAGAATGAGAGGTTTCAGAAGAAGTGCAAAGTAATGAGGTTTTGCCCCCTGTGGAAAAGCTGAAAAAGGGTCGGCCACAACAAATTAGGATACCATCACAAGGCGAAGAGAAGTTGCGCCGTAAGTGTGGTAGGTGTGGTTCTCGAGGACATAATCGACTAACTTGCAGTGCACCAATCCCACTGTCTAGCAATGAGCCCGTAGTTAGACCGAATGAAACATAAACAAGCACATGTACTACTATGAAACTTATATACTTGTTAATTTTTGTTGTTTTAATTTTTTTAATATCTTTCATATTTAGTGATAAATTTCTATATTTTGTTTCGCAGATGAATAACCGTGTTTGTGTGGCTTTCTAAGAATAAGTATTGAAGGGAGGCGACCAGAGGCTTATAAAATATAGACCGAGTGTTTGGGTTGAATATGCTAAAAATTTATGATGAATGTTAAACAACTTCTATTGTATTACGACTTATTTATGATTTTAATAAGTATTGGATTTATGTTATTTGATAGGCAACCGGACTATAGCTAGTTTCATTTATTTGAAGTTTGATATGTTTAAAATCTATATTGATTGTGTCATCAATATAATGAATGATTAAAAAGAGTTTTTATTCTGTGCACATACCCAAGTACAATCGTGTATTTTGGCTGTTACAGAACTTGTCATGTTTATTTCTAAATAAATGACTACAGTCGTGTATCTGTGCAAATACCCGACTGTAGTAGAGTATTTTGTCACAGAGAACTTGTCATGTTTATTTCTAAATAATTGCGATCGTGTATTTTGTACTTAGCATGTTTGTGTGCAAATACGACTCGTATCTATGCAAATGATCGTGTATTTTCTTACAGCCAAAATTTCCTGTACATATATGGCAATCCTGTTATATCACATAGATTGTACAAACTATCTTATCTATCATTAATATAATTAACAAAGAAATAAAATATATTAATGCTGTCAATTGTCTTTAATGACATCAACAACATCCTCATTATAACTATTATATCTAATAGTCCAAAAAATGATACTACAATTTTTTTTTCCATGACCTATGCCCAAATAATTTTACAGCCAAGGCTTGTCGAAATTGTGTAACATGATCTTGTTGGCAGTATGAATTGACATCAAGTCCATGGGCTAGGATCTCCAATAACAAACATGCTCACCACTAAAAAAATTCATATAAATCAATTGTTAAAAATCATCATTCTTATTATTATGTTCAAAACACATTATATATATAGTACATACCCTGATTTTTGTTGCGGGATGTCACGCACTCGCACGATAGGCCAAGGAATTTTCAAAATAACCTCACTACAGTCTGGATGTGTTTCATGATATGCTATCTTCTGAAGTACTAGAGGTATCATGTCTGCAACAGGCAGCAATTGTCTCACCAAAACTGAATCCTTTGTTAAGTCTATCATGGAGTCATAAATAGAAATCTTGCCCCCAAGTATATCGACCACACCGAGAACCCAATGATCATTCATGAATATTGGCAAATACACCTACGAAATACAGACAATATTCTTAACAAGTAACGGCAAATATATCTACGAAATGCGGTAACTGTTTTTATCTACTTACAGTGCATATGATGTAAAAAACTAAGCATACAATGTGAAACTTACAGTGGAAACATTTTTCCAAGGAGTGGCACAGTCCAATTTTGCACCATTAGCATAATCAATACAGTAACAATCCTTTTCCCACACCCTATCTGGGTCTCCCAGATACACCTTGTGTCTGTCCCTCAAATTATTCTAGAAAATTTAACAATAATATATTAGCTGTTATTATTCTAAGAAGTTAAAATGAAAAATGACTATACCGTAAAATTATCATCCATAATGGCACTAGCTTGTCCATTCCGAGTCGGAGCCTTGGACATTTCTTTCCTTAAGTAGTAACAGCCAATGTCAATGTGCTGAACATAAAGTGTGAAATAAGTAAAAAAAATTACAAATATTTATCGTAATAATCACAACAAAATTTATGACTTACGAGATTAGACAACCACATGTCCGGTGTGTATAATTTACGAAAAAATTCACGGTTAACCTCCATAAGAGTCAAATCGATAAATTTACTGCATATAATCAATTATAAAATTAGCAAAACTATTAAATAAACATACAATACAATTATCTGGAGTTCAAAAAAATAATATCATAATATGAGATAACTCACGGCTCTTTTTTATCATTTTTTATGTCCATCCATCGCTGCAGCTCCAATAACTCCTCTTGGAGTATAATGGGACACACTTCGAAGCTCTTTGTCTCTTGAGGGTGCACCTCAACATCTGTCGCCTCTCGCGGCTTCTTTAAAGGATTAGTGTACGGTGTTCGTAAATAAGTGGAAGTTTTCATATCCTTTCTCTTCCGTAAATTGTACACCAATCTACAATCTTTTTCTTGCGTTGAGACGATAATAGGATCCCCTCTCGTACCATGAGAATCATCTCGGCCATCATGTCCGTAGCCTTTTTCTCGTACTACAAATATTGACAAAGCGTCTCCAAAGATTGTTGCATAGGTGGATCGAATTCGATGCAACGTCCATGGATCGCTCATAGCTGTAGACATAACAACCAAATTGTTAGCTAATTAAATAAACATATATACTAAATGAAAATATTAATACTTTTATATATCAAACCTTAAAATCAACCCCGAGGTTACGAGGTTGAAGACTCCTCAAGTAACCGAATAAGCCTACTAATTTATTGTCGATCACGTTAATATGATCGATTTTCCTCAATGTTATCAATCTTTGTGTCCATATTCTTCATGGTATTTTCCATCTTGGCAATATTTTCTTCAATGTTTTGAATGCGACAACCAAGATGATTAACCTTCTCCTCAAGAATAGAACCATCAAACGACGGAGGCATGTCGAGATGGACCAATTCGACATGTATAAAAAATTTCAAAATATTATATTAGCCTTGATGTGTACGTGTAAGGTATCCATTACACAACCATAGTCGAGTGAATAGGTAAACAATTTATAGCATAATTTACAAAGATAGTTTAATAGAACGTTGACTTACCTTTTTTTTGGACCTCACCGGTATTGATCGATTCATTTAAATGTTCTGAGGCAATGTTCTTGGACCAGAGGTGGGTGCACCATTTGAATCACTATCATCAGGAAAACCATCAAAACTATTTAACTCACTATCATGTGATTCATTATCTTCATGTGAAGGATTTTCTTCTGAAAGACTATCTGACTCAATAGCATTATCATTCTCTTCACCGATCTCTTGAAGCCACTCATCTTCACTAAAATAGCTCATGTAATGCTTATTTGCCTCGACATCTCCTAGCATGTAATTTTTCTAGAAACCATCCCGAGGCTTTTTTATTCAATACCTTCATTTGAATCTCTTCAAACTCTTTAGGCTTTGTTGATTTCCATCTCAAAATCCTTGGAAATAAATCACCATAACGCTTTGCACATTTATCACCGATGACGGAAACTGCTTCATATGCCCACACCTGTATAATCAATGACACAATTTATTTTCAGCAAAAAAATGGGTAAATTCTAAATAGAAAGATGATACTCAATAAGCGATTAATAAATTAATTTAGTTTTGTTACCATAAAAGCATGGGGGAAACCATGCACACTATACGTTGCTCCCTTGTATTTAGAATCCACAGTTGACTTCTTCTGAAGCACACGCCTCGCAACGCTTTTCTCAAACTATCAATGGTCATCTTGAAAGAAATGCGTCCCT
Source organism: Citrus cavaleriei (assembly GCA_030448925.1). Lineage (NCBI taxonomy): Eukaryota > Viridiplantae > Streptophyta > Magnoliopsida > Sapindales > Rutaceae > Citrus > Citrus cavaleriei. The sequence continues at coordinate 46,219 of JAUJEN010000347.1, read as the reverse complement.
GTGGAAATTCATTAAACTCGTAAAATTGTCCACAAGGAGTACATTAGTTTCATTTATATGATTTCTATTCTCCTTTCCAAGTAACACGGACTCAACAAAATACAACATGGCCAGCTTGACCATTTTCATGTCATCATTTGACTTAGCCTGCAAGAACTTTGTACGAAGTTCTTGTGTTGTGATTGCACAATTTCCATCTAGGAACTCATCAACTATTGTGTAATCATCATCATTATTTTCGTGATTTCATACGATGGATCGCAATCTAAGCACCAAGGCAAACTCCTCCAATGAAAATCGAACATTTTTTCGTCCGAGCCTAAACCACATTGCATTTTCATTTGATTTCACTTCTCTCAATAATATGCTGTGGAGTAACTGAGCAGAAAACTTTAACTCTTTCACATCCAAAAAATGATCGAAACAGGAACGTCTGAAAATATTTTTCTGCGCCTCAGAGAGTCTATCTTTAATGTCCTTCACTGCCTGTAGTGATGATCGATTTGAAATCTTTGCTTTAAGTATTCGATTCCTTGATCTTCGGTTCCATCCATAAATACAAAAAAATTTATCAATCAATATATAAAATGATTGAAAAGTTACATAATAATATATTTTAAACCAATCATAAAAATTACACGACATACCAGTCGAGTAAATCATTCATTACACGACTACAGTTGAGTAAAACATGCATTGATCTACAGTCTACTATATAAACCATAGATTTTTTGTAACATTGGAAATAAAGTTTCATACCCGACGCATGTCCAGTGAAGAATTCTTTACAAACTACCCAAAGAAAGAACTAATTATGCGAATATAGTGGAGTAAAGTGTTCGACTCATCGAGTAAAGTATTCATCACACAACAACAGTCGTGTAAAGAATTCTTTACTCGACAGCAATTGTGTATGAAATTCTTTACTCAACAGCAATTGTGTATGAAATTCTTTACTCGACAAAGAAGTGTATGAAATTCTTTTACTGTAAAGAAATTATTTGATGATTGTGTAAAGAATTCTTTACGACTTCGGGTAAAAAGTCAGGTAAATAAATGCTTTACACAACTGCATTGGAGAATTCTTTACACGACTCCAGGGTAAAATTCAGGTAAAGAAATTCTTTACACAACTGCATTGGAGGTTAGATTATAATAAAAACTAAAAAAAGGAAATTGAGCTGCAAATCACAACCATAGACTACATATAGTATAATACAATTAATTAAACGAAATCAATAAAAAAATAGAAACAAATTAATTAGTGAGATGTATCAACAGTGAATTGTTCAACTCCTGAATCAACTTTAGTTAATAAGTACTATCAATAGTTTTATGAAACAAATAGCAAATTGTTAATAAATTAGAATTGAAAAATAAAGGTTCTATAGCAAATAATAGAGAAACCCCAGATTGTAGCATAATGAATGTATACGCAGCTGAAGAAAATTGATATATAATTCCCATGGATGAAATTCAACTACAAACAACAAGTAAAATTATATAAAGATCTAATGCATAAACTAGTGTAGACATAACCGAAAATTCATAAGGATAATATTTAATTAGAACTCCCACAACCATTATTAAAGAGCCATGAATTCACTCTTCAATTTCAAATCCACAAGTTAAAGAAGCTTCATTACATTACCAAGAAAGATTATCAGTAAATAAGCAAGATAATGACCAAAATCATGTGGGTAATTTGTTTTTTAAAACCCTAATGCATATAACCCTAACAATTATGCACCATAAATTCTCTTTATAAAGTAAAAAATAAGTGTAAATGTGGTTAATGACCTTTAGTTCGGTGAATTTCCAGCCTTTAATTCGGTGATTTTGTAGCCTTTAATGTCGTGGATGAACTTGCAGGACGTTGTGTATGGTAGCTCGTGAAGATAGATTTTGAAATTTGAAGAATTAAATTGGGGTAATTCTGTAATTGCACATTGAAAAAGGTATATAAAAGAAATTTTGAATTATGGGGGTGTAGTTGGATAAATACCTAACCTTTAGGGTATAGCGGGGACAAATCCCTGAAAGAATCCATTGAGGAATATTTACCTACAAAAGAAGCCAAAAAGTAGTTCATCACGATAGTTTTGACCATCTATCCATACTTGCAACGCCAAATAGCCTCTGCTATGGTGTGGGACTACCCGCCAATGTCTAATACGTCTAAATGTGGACAAAATACACAAATGATGCATCAACTTGCTCTCCAAGCATGCTTCCAATGCCCTCAAATAATTATACGAGCCAAAGGACAAGAATATCCTCTAGGTAGACCAATAAAAATTCTCTACATGATAGGATGATCGAACATCCCAGGACACTCCATATAAAGTGCTCAGGTTTTATTTTCTCATTTATAACAAAAACACACATACAATAAGGTTGAGGCTTTCTTCAACCTCCAGCCACCATGGTTAAGAACTCTTAACATCTAAAAATTATCCAAAAACTAACTTGAGCATTGGAGTGTGGTCCCCAACCATTGCCAACTCCACATCTAAACTATTTATTTCATTTTACAGGTTAAACATAGCCCATCAAGCCAACTCTCTCTCTATATCTAAGTCTTTTATAGCACCCTCACTTCCTCTCTTCACTTTCAAGCTTCATCCAACGCCATATCAAGTAACACACCTCAGCTATGCAAGGCAATTTGTCACCCTAAAGTAACTTTTTTTTTTGTTTAACTAGGTTTTTTGTTTATTTTCCCTTCCTCCCAAAATCTAGTTAAAATAATTGGTCCCAACTTGGTAGGAAGCGCACAAAAAGCCTACACAATGGTACCAAGCTTGTCATTTTGTGTGTTCACATACAAATGGCACTTGACCAACCCTCTGACGACATGATGAAAGATCATAAAAGAATAAGAGATAATAGCAGTGACGAGACAATGATCCAACAAGAAGAACAACCCGTATCAACAAGGACAAGTCAATCACGAAATTGTCTGGTATTCGCCAAGTTGGTGACTTTCACAAGCACTTTGAGGATCTCGCCTGCGCAATCCTTAGAGCAGTCAGATCTCGGGTATATGAAATGGTAACTTCCCAAATGATTTAAGGGACTCTGCTAACACGAGTTGAAGTACAACTAATCCCATTTTCTAAGGCACCCGAAGGAAGCAAGTCAAGGAACGGGCCGCCAGGTATTCGAACTAGATCTCAACTCACGCATCTACGAATAAGTGTTTCTAGGTACTTGTGAAGTAGCCAGGGTACTAAATGTACAAAACAAGCCCTCAAAGATCTTCGGCATAAGTTAAGTGCCAAAAGAGCTTTTCAAGTGATAACAGCACCTATAAGTGCACTTAGGGGACCTCGCAAGATCATGGAGAAAAATAGAGCACTTAGAAGCTTAAGTAAAGCTCCTCTCTAAAATGCATGACGCAATTGGTACTCCAACACTAGTAGACTACAGCTCACCATTCACTATAGGGATTCGAATAGTAGTTCTCTTCGAGCATTTTTCCATGCCTCAATACCCCAGTATAGGGTACTCGGGGTATGAAGCCCGCCGCAATCGGTAATACATGGAATAGGGTACAATATACATAGGTTGCTCAACTACAACTATATGTCATGCCAGAGTAGAGACGTCCATCACAGAAACCTCCATATGAATTTTTTCACCCTTTGAATAGCCGTCCAACAGAAAAATTTTATCATATTCGGGACAGTGGTCTATTCCGCCCACCCAAACTGATACGATAATATCCCAACATGAGGCGTAGTCTGAAGTATTGCGAATTTTACAAGGATTACAATCATAATTTCACCTAGTGCTTTAAATTGTTAGAGGAAATCAAATCCCCAATTCTCAGTGGGTATCTCAAAGAGTTTGTAGCCGATATGAGGCAGGCTCGGAGATCTAGAGAGTAATACGGCAAGTGAGTGCTTGACTTTAGCCCTGAACTTGAGGTACAAGGGTGCTCGAAGATACCTACTTAGAATATATAGGCCTCACTCGACCATCACAACCCCAGCCATTGCCGATTTCTTGGCTGAATTCGCCAATGACTCTAAGGTAAGGGAATCCTAGGGTATCCGAACGAGGCAACGCCCATAGTAAAATAAGAACAAGTCTTAAAGATTTACGTCCATGACTCTTCCAATCCATATGAAAGTGGTGCGAGAGTATTCATCGTTGCCCCGGGCAGAGAGAAGTTATATTATTGTTAAATGAGTAGCACGTGACCTCCTCTTGTTCATTTCGTTTGTTTTCTTTAATGATTATGTATTTGTATATGTGGTCAACTGTTTGGGGTACCCAGGTTCAGTTGCACTATCCAATTCCCTAAGCCTCTAATGACAAGAATGGAAGATTTTGAGATCCATCATTCTCCTTAGGATAACAATGCAGTGTCATGTAATGATTTATGTCTCCATTACCTATGAATGCATTTCCTTTCCAAAATGTGATAATGTGTGCTCTTTTACTCGCTTTTCAATTATAAAATGTGGATGAGTAGTTTGAAATGCCATTCAATAAGAATATATGCACCATTAAACAAACTCAGCGTCTGTTATTGTGCAATGTTTATTATGGTGCAGCATAGTATCTAAAGATCACCTTATTCCAATATAACCAGGGTAACTGGCCTGTTTTAATCATGAAGAAATCACGGGCAACTTGTCAAAGCAACTATAAAAATGCGCTTACTTGAATGAAGAGAGAGATGGTCAAAAAAGACCCGAGGGTGAAATACACATTCGTACCCTAACGTCATGTAGATTCATCAAGGTATGCACGTGACCACACGTCCATTCTCTTATGTAAGTTAAAGTAAGGGATAAATAATTTACAAACGAAGGGCAATCACATGAGTTAGATGTTTGAGGTACTTATAAAGATAGGCAAGCAGCTGACTTTGTCACTATTATTATTAGTGTTAAAAATTGTATGTTTACTAAAGAATAAAAATTTTATTTTGTGCTTACATTATATTACATTTGTAATTATGTAACACATTATAAATTTCTAATTATGTTTCTATATTTTTTTATTTTGTGTATTTTTGTGTGTTCATTAGGTAAAATAATTTCATGTAGTTCGAGCTCTAAACAGATAAACGGATGTTAAATTCAGATTTTGGAGTTCCGAAAAAGTTAAGCTATTGTCGAGGAGGATCCGCCTTTTGTTGTGAAATTATAAGTTTTTACCATGTTAGGTGTGGTAATTTTTAATATAGTAAGTTTTTACCATGTTATGTGTGGTAATTGTTAGTGGAATAAGTTGGGTGTGCTTGAGTGAATTGAGTTAGGTTTATATTTTGTTAGTGGAACAAATGTATGGCCATGAAATAATTGGCTTTATTTATGTGTGCGGTGTGGATTGATTCTGAACTAGTATAAATGGAGAGGGGGGAACACCCTTCTACACACCTCTCTACATCTTTATTCACTTCTTTCCCTCCAAATTCTTCTCATTATCTCTCTATCTTAATTATGTTTTACTATTTTATAATATATATTCAAAAAATAAATTTATTTTTTATTTCTTTTAATTATGTATAATTTAATTTTGAGAATCATTTTTATTTCAATTATGCTTAGCTAAATAATAATAGTTAGGGTAAGGTGAAACTTTTAGTAGAAAGATATGATTTAATTAAACTCAATTTTTAGTTGTATAAATTAAATTATTTTCTATTTAATTTTACTCATTTTTTATTTTTTGAAATTTGATTTATTGTAAACAAATAAGGGAATTTAATGCAATAAATTCTTAATATCAAACTATAGTAAAATGGTATTTTAACTTACTATAGATGTTGAGTGCTGGAGAATATATATTTATAGAGGGTAAAATCATTATTTTGTATTCTAACCCCCACTAACATCTCTACTTTTATATATTTAAGTCCCTTGTAATTTCATTGTGTGTAATATTCACATGTACGGTATTATTCACATATATGATATGATGATGCTGTTAACATGTATGTGTCTATAATTATGACTTTGATGATAACAAACAAGATTAAGAATTATTAAGTTTCTAAAAGCTCAAATTATTTTTCATACATTTTGAATAAATCATTATTTTGATAATATAAAGGTTTTATGCCTAGAGGAAAAATGATTTTATGAAATTAGTTTTTTTTCCAGTTCATGATCTAATTAAAAAAGTTTTAAGAACTTTGAAATCAACAAGTATTGCTTGAAATTCTGGAAATGGACTTGTTTGAAAAGTTTCATAAAGTATTGAGTTATAGTATAATTACAAATAGTTTCACTGTAGCAATCACTATAGCAAATGGCTAACCATTTAGAATAAAACGGTTAACCGACATCGAACAGAATTGAAGATTAGTTCTGGACATTGACAACAAACCAACATTTGGAAAATGGTGATCTGACAATTTGAAATTATAGCACAACATTCACTTGCTCAAGTCAAACCAACAAACCAATAAAGGTTAACGGCGAACCGATTGTGTGCAAAAAGTCAATAATGGCTAGTTTTCAACTCTAACTATAAAATGGTTCAATCAAATTCTAATCAAGTGAGATCCAAGAGTTATTATTGAGCTTGCTATTAAATTTGCAATTCTTATTGAGCTTTAAACTTGTTTTTGTTTCATTTATTCACATATTGAGCTTTCATTTGTAATCAAACACATTGTATGGAGAAATTTATTTGTAATCTTTTTCGTAAAATTAAGTTGAGAGATTATAAGTGTTGGGATATACTTGGGTTAAAAGATTTTGGATAATCTCTTGTTGTAAAGGTTAATTGACACTTGTGAAATTAATTGTAAGAGTTCTTGAAGCCTTGGAGGCTTGATCAGTGAAATCCTCAAGCCTGGCGGGCTTGGAGGCGTGGACGTAGACATGATTGGTCGAATTACGTAAAAATCTCTGTGTTTGATTCTCTCTTTTGTTCTCTCTTCATATTTTGATTGCTTTATTTATTCGTTATTGTTTTTGAATTTATTTTATATTTGCAATAATTTTTATTTAAGCACTCCATATTTTTTAGAAACCCAATTCACCCCCCTCTTGGGTTGCATAGCTGCTATTTCAGATGTGACATTGATTGATAACGTGGCAGCATCCTATTTTACCAATGATATGACATTAACTGATTATGTAGCGCTGACTGATGATGTGGCAAGATTCTATTGAACCGAAATGTTGATATGGCATTGACTAATGACGTGGCAGCATATTATTAGACCGAAATGCTGATGTGGTGTTGACTGATGATGTGTTCCAGGAAGCAAAACTTGCCACGTGGTGCAATCCTAAGCAGCCGAGTTGTTTTCATCCAATGACAATGATTTACCCATTATATCTATAAATAAAGGGCTCTCCCCCTAATTTGACAGCTTGAAATCCATTTTTGAGCTCTATTTTTTGTAATTCTCTCTTCATATTTTATTTTCTATGTATTTTGATAGAATTCTCATTTTACTCCTAGTTAAAAAATGAGTAGCTAATTTAATTTCAAGCTTGGGTTGAAAGTGAAGTCTCAACATGATCTATGGACTTAATTTGGTAAGTTTATTTACTCCATCTCTCTTATTTAAGTGGTTGTTTGACTTATTGTCGATAGACAGTGTATCTTCACTAGATTTACCAACTCCCTAGTGAAAGATCGTTACTATTAGACACAATGAGCACTTAACACCATATTTATCAGAGAGAAAACTCTACTCTAGTATTTTATGGGTTGTCTTGACTCAGTGTGGACAGAATTTGGATCTAAGCTATTTAATGGACGGTCTTACCACGTTATCGACAGAAAGATTATTATCGTCTGGCACAACATGTTCTTGACCCCACATTTTGTAGAAAATCTTTACCCTCTAGCACAATGAGCACTTGATACTACATTTATTAGAGTGAGGATTATAAGAAGTTGAAATACCTCCTCATAAATTAATTAGAGCTGAAAAGGAATATTAAACTTATGGTGAAGCGTTAAGTGTGAATTTAGAGACTCAAGCACCTCATTTGTGTTTTTTCATCTTTAATTCATTCCTGCCATTTTATTTTAAATCTTAAGATAAAGAAATCACTTCCAACCAATACACATATGAACTTGGAAAATTAACCCTACACATATTTAGATTCACCTCCTCGTGGGATCAACACTCGTCACCATAAAATCTATACTGCAATATATTCGTGCATTTACGAGTATAGTAAAATTTTCACAACAGTAGATAAATTAAATTTTGACACACTAGTACTTAATTCATAGTAAAATTAATGGGAAAATAATGATAATTTATATAAAAAATAAAAAAATTATTAAGTTATGTTTACTACTGAGAGTGGATCTATAATTTAAACTAATTTGTTTCTATAATTTCGCTTCAATTAAATATTGTGTATTTAAATTATATTTTTAGTTTCTAGATAATCAAAGAAAATTAAAAAATTAAATATTTTCCTTGTAGATCGATCTCAGACTCACCGACTTCCATTATAATAAGACACTCTTATGCTTGGGAGTTGTAAATCATTTTTAAGTTGTGTAAATTTATCCTGCTGATTTGATTCCAAACGAATGGCGGATCATGAGGTTTTCAACTCTTTTGCAAAAGGTTAGGCGAGCATAAACTTTTTTCACTATTTGTCTTGCTGATTTCATTCCACGCGAATAATGGATAATGAGATTTCTGACCATCTCACATAAGGGCAGGCGAGTAGCCACCTTTATCACTATTTATTTTTCTTATTTAATTCCATGTAGATGTCAGATCATGAGGTCTTTAACCATCTTGCATAGTGGTAGATGAGTAGTCACCTTTATCGCTATCAATTTTGCTTATTTGATTCCACACGAATGGTGGAGTGGTAGATGAGTAGTCACCTTTATCGCTATCAATTTTGCTTATTTGATTCCACACGAATGGTGGATCATAACGTTTCGACCATTTTACATACGGGTGGGAGAGCAACCATCTTTATCATTATTTATTTTGCTATATTAATTTCAAGCAAATGCAAATTATGAGGTTTTTGACCATCTTACAAAAAAAGGTCAAGAGAGACCCTATGGGAATTAAAAAGAGTGGGAAATAAATTATTCACCATTATTTTTACGGTAATTGTGGATTTACATGTTTAATTAATTTGTCGTGTCTTTGGTTACATGATAAGAATTGCCATAATCTCCTACAGATAAGCAGCAAGCATATCTAGATAAATTGTCATATTGATAATAGAACTAGGTTGCTCAATCATTAAGGAAAAGATAGCACAGTGAATATCAATGCTATCGCCGAATCATATTTCAGAACACATCAAATAAATGACATCCATAGCTATAGAAAACAAAAATATCATTATAGACAGTCACAAAATAAAGGAGTTTGTAAGTACAATATTCAAACAGTTTGCTTATCCCAAAAAAATAGTGTAAACAATAAATCAAGAAAGTAACATCAAGTAAATAATCTGAGAAAAGTGCCAACAAGCAAACAGTAATACCAAACAAAGTTACACAGTAGGTCGGTCATCTTCACCTTCATTTCTCCAGACTAGAGGATCAACAAAGTGTTAGAGGCAACAGAAGCACGACATCTGTAGCAAGGGTACCTGATAGTGAATTTAATTGAGGCACCCTGCATGAACCTATGTTGGTTCTTCAGACCGGGATATGTTAGGAGCCCTATTATCCTCAATATCTCTCAAGATGGCTAACTTATCTACATATTTCTCTACTATTGGCGCTATCAGCCCTGGACCAATACTCTACACCTCAGTCGTAATACACTCAAAGGCATTATCAATCATCTCATTCTGCTGAGATATCAGGTCCTCATGCTTAGCTTAAAGCTCCTCAAGGTCTCTTGCCATATGGGCTTTCTTCTCGGAAACTTCATTAAGCATCCATTCAAGGTCTTGATTTCTTGAGTGTGCTTTTCTTTATAAAATCGACGGCTTTGAATCTCACCTTTCAGCTTTTTATTCTCTGACTAATCATTACCAATAGCAGCGAGATCTTGGAGGCTGCGGTACAGAAGGAAGGTCACCTGCAGACAACATAGGACACCCCAAAAATAAAAAAAAAATAAAGAGAAAGAAGAAAAAAAAATAAAAATACCCAGCATGAATAAGATACTCACATCTTAAGTAACCTTGAATGCTCGTTTATAGCGTTCATCCAAGCCCAACTTCTCCATCTCAACGGCTACTTCGGAAGTAATGATCTCAATAACGTGATGAAAATATTCAACCAAGTAGGATACCTTTTTGTTTGCCCTTTGGATCCGTCGTCTTGATAAAGTTCTAAGAGAGAGAGCCAACCTTTTTTTGAGTACTCAAGTACAAGAGAAGCCTTGTAATTTTGTTTTCGTTGTAAGGACAAATAAAAGAAGGGTACCTTTAGATGAGGTAGAACCCGAGGTAACCAAGGAACCTCTCTTTAAACTGTTGAAGAGGCAAGAGGGCATCAAAGTCTTTACAGAATTGATCCATATATGCAAAAAGCCATACAAAACAAGAAGAAAATGTCAAATGGACAAATACAAAGCTAATATAGACAGGGAAAAAAAAAAGGCAAATAGCAAGGAAAACACAAAACTAGAAAACAAAATAGAGTGACACTAGGATACCACCACAGCATCCTCTACACATACTTGGCTCGTTATAAGAAACTGATGGGGGACTCTGACCAATCACCCCTACCCTCTATAATCGATATACATTCAATATATGTCTCTCCTATTGCAAGGCTAAAAACCTCTTCTCATAATGGTTCACCTTTTTACTCATCTCCTGAACAAAGTGTCCCCTCTTGATCCATGTAATATCTATAAGGTCACCAAAAGCTCCAAGTGAGAAGAAGAAGCCATATATATATAAAGAAAAATAAATGACACATACTGCCTTCGTTGAATGAGTTTCTTACTATCAAATGCTTGTCCAAGATATCATGTTCTAATCCTTATTCGTCACAAACCAGTCGTACTTGTAAAATTTCTTTAAGATAGGATTCGTCTCCACTATGATACAATAGGTAGCCCATGTGGAGAAATAGGCAACAGATAAACCCATATGTCTCTTTAACTGATAAAGCCCCTTCAGCTTTTCAAGGAAAGTATCCTCCTTGAATGCTTCCTATCATAACACTTGGAGGTTTGTAAAGGTCCTTCACCCTTGTAAAGGAAGCTGCATCCATGTAAGGAAAGGTTGAAGGGGTTGGCGGAGATTAAGGTAAAAAAGGTTAATGTGTAGAGCTATCTCAATTTTGCTAAGACGATCTGAGGTTTCGTCTTTCAGGGTACCCTAAGTTCTACAGTAGTTGGAATATTATATTTGACACTGATATGTTCTAGGTCTCTAAAGGTGGCCCTTCTATCTCTTAAGAAGTAAGGTTTGTACGGTTTTGAGGCAGCAAGAGAAGGTAATCTAAGGTTTCTAAGAGAGGTTTTGGCGTGGTCTTTACCCTTCTCTCTAAACTCACGAACATGGAATTTACTTTTGGATGGGGGCCCCTAGTACGAAGAGTTTTACTAGGAATCCTAGGGCTCTTACGGCTAATGTTGACGTTACGGGAAGTCTTAATACCATGGCCGCCACCGTCTAAGCCACGCAAGTAGGATTTGAAACCCTCACTAATGTCGATGTGAGTAACTAACTTAGGCAAGAAAACACCCCTATTGGAACCTACAGCTATATTACACCCCTTAATCAAAATCCTATTTTTACCCATATTTTCTAAAAACACAAAAAGTAAAAAAAAAATAAAAAACTAAATCAGACTTCATAAGCCAATACCCACAAATAACACATCCACTAACCAACTTCATAACTCAAAACATATACAAAAAGCCACAAATCCAAGTATAAAATGATAAAGACACGGAAAAGTGATTTTTTTGCATAAAACTTGAAATGAGAAACCAACACAACCATGTGTTCATAAAAGAAAAAGAAAGCCAAAGGGAAAAAAGGTACATAAAGCTTACCAAATTGGTGGATCTAAGTTACCGAAAATTGGATTTGAGGGGAGTGTGATTGTAATCACCGAGTGTGGAGCCGAGAGTTAGTTGCATTCTGTTAAGTTAGTTGCTGATGAGGTGGCATGTGGGCCAGCATGTGGTAAATTAGTTATGACCAGGAGCTGTATAAAACACACACTCGAGGCTGATCATTAGGCATTCTTTTCTAGTTGAGTTAAAAGACTATTACTAAGATTTTGAGTTCTTGGTAGAAGGGGATTTGTTCTCTGTAATCTGTAGTCCAGTAATCAACTATACACAATAAAGTTTCACGCCCAGCTTGGGTTTTCTTCAGCCGTGGATGTAGGTACTCTGGTACCGAACCACGTAAATTCTTCTTCATTGTTTTCTATTTGTTTCTGGTTCTTCCTCTGTTCTTGGTTTGTCTTTGTGAATCTTGGTTGTTAGATAAGTGTTGTTATCTTCTTTTCTCAACAAATTGGTATCAGAGCTACGAAGCACTCTGTTCTTGATCTTCAAGGATGGGAACCACTAGGTTTGACCTTGAGAAATTCAATGGAGAAAACGACTTCTACCTATGGAGTCTGAAAATGAGGGCCATCTTGATTCGGGGCAAAGTGCCCTTGATGGTGAGGAACGAAGTCAAGAAAGAGAGGAAGAAGGCTCTTCAAGTTCGGTGGAGACTTGAGGACCTTAAACAATAAAGCCCACAGACGATCATCCTTGTCGATGATGAAGTAAAAGAGAAAGTCGATCCGGGTTATGGGCAAAATTGGAAGAGCTTTTCTTGAAGAAATCTATAAGAGGTTGTACATGAAAGGAAGCTTTACACATTCTCAATGAAAGAGGGGACATTTATGAGAGACCGTGTTGATGAGTTCAACAAGCTCATACTCGATCTTGAAAATGTTAATGTCATGCTTGAAGATGAAGATAGGGCTCATCTGCTAAGTTCTTACCTGATTCTTATGAACACTTCGTGGATACTGCTCTATGGTAGGCAAACCCACCTTAAAAGATGTCAAGAATGCTCTTGAATCTAAAGACTTGAAGAAAAGAGCGGATGGCAAAAGATCCTTTGGGGATGGATTAGTTGCCAAAGCAAAGACAGAAAAGAAGATGTACAAAGATAAGAAGAACAAAAATCAGAAAGAGAAGACTGATAAGATGAAGAAGAAAAGAAAAATGTTACTTCTGCCAAAAGGAAGGACATTATATAAAAGACTGCTTTGAGAAAAAGAAGCTGGAGAAACTACAAAAGGAGACAAGTGGGAAAGCTGATATCGTGTCAATAGATGAAGGAGAGTCAGAGGATGCAGATGTTCTCATTGCTGCAGATAAGAAATTTTCTGGTGAGTGGATACTTGACTCAGGGTGCTCTTTCCATATGTGTCCCCAAAAGGATTTCTTTATAACCTTTGAAAAGGTTGATGGTGGAAGAGTCTTACTTGGGAATAATCTTGCTTGTAAGGTTGCTGGTATAGGATCAATTAGCATTAAAATGCATGATGGTAGAGTCATAAGCTTAGAACAAGTTAGATATGTTCCAGAGCTTAAAAGAAACCTCATATCCTTAGGGATGATAGACCAATTGGGCTGTAGCATAAAGGCTGAAAATGGAGAACTACAGATCATTAGAAAGATCATAATGAAAAGGCGTAGAAGAAATGGATTGTATGTTCTTAATGGCTCGTAGTTTCTTTGAAATTTAATAGTGTAAGTAGTGATAAAACCAATTTGTGGCACATGAGGTTAGCTCACATGAGTGAAAAGGTTTGAGAGCTCGAAACAAGGCTGATCAAATTTCTTCACTTGATTACGTGAAAAGTGTGTGTTTGGGAAAAAGCAAAGATTTAATCCGAAAGCGAAACCAACAACACCATGGATTATATCCATTCGGATCTATGGGGACCCTCTGGGTTTTATCTCACGTGGTGGTGCGATACATTACATTTATAGATGACTTTTAGAAAAGTGCAGGTTTATACTAAAGCAAAAGAATGAAGCACTAGAAGTTTAAGGGCTAACTCTAATGGAAAACCAAAGCGAGAGAGAGTGAAAAGGTTAAACAGACAATGGGTTAGAATATTTCGAAATGAGTTTAACCGATTCTGCATCGAAGGGATTAAGGCACAAAAGCGTATACACCAAGAAAATGGGTTGGCGAAAGGATGAAACGGGACCCAGTTGAAAAGGTGAGTGCATGTTGTTCAATGAAATATGTCACAAACATTTGGTCAATAGGAGCCCTTCATCTGCCCTGCAGTTCAAGACTCCTCAAGAAGTTTGGTCAGGAAAGCCACCAGACCTCAGCAATCTCAGAATCTTTGGGTGTCTTGCTTATGCTCACATAAACCAAGGAAAGTTGGAACCAAAGGCCATAAAGGGTTACTTCATTGGGTATCCAGAGGGTGTTAAGGGGTTTAAAATTTGGTGCATTAATGGAAAACCATCTAGAACCCTTATAAGCCGAGATATTGTGTTTCATGAAGAATCAATCGCATCAAAGGGTGAAAGCTTCTGACAAGACACGGACATAAATGAGGAAGACAACCAAAGGGTGGAGACCGATGAGAATCGAGGTCGGAAGGATCGGAGTACACAACAAATTGGATGATTATCAACTGGCAAGGGACAGACAGAGGAGAGTCATTAAGCTACCAAAAAGGTATGGCATAGCTGATATGGTCTCTTATGCCCTAGCAGTAGCTGAAGAAGTTATTGGTGAAGAGCCTACAAACTACAAACAAGCCATGAGCAGTAAAGATAGAAAAAAATGGTTGGGTGCTATGAATGAAGAGATCATCTCCCTCAAGAAAAATAACACATGGATTTTGGTCAAGAAACCTCAGGACAAGAAGCTGGTAGGATGCAAATGGATCTATAAAATTAAAGAAGGCGATGGAGAGCATAAGGCAAGACTTGTGGCTAAGGGGTTCACACAGAAGCATGGAGTGGACTTCAATGAGGTATTCTCCCCTGTTGTTAAATATAGTTCCATAAGAGTTCTATTGGCAATAACAGCATTCAATGATCTGGAATTGGATCAAATGGATGTGAAAACTGCCTTCTTGCATGGGAGTCTAGAAGAAGAAATTCTCATGGAACAACCAGAGGGGTTTGTTGAAAAGGGGACTGAAGATATGGTATGCTTGCTAAAGAAGAGCTTGTATGGTCTGAAACAGTCCCCAAGGCAGTGGTATTTGAGGTTTGATGAGTTCATGATCAGCCATGAATTCAGCAGAAGCCAATATGATAGCTGTGTGTATTTTAAAACCTTACCTTCTGGAGATGGTATTTACCTCCTTCTTTATGTTGATGACATGCTTATTGCATGTAAAAGAAGAGAGGAGATAGAAAAACTAAAGATAGAGTTGAGTTCAGTTTTTGAGATGAAAGACCTGGGGGCTGCTACAAGAATTCTTGGGATGCAGATTGTGAGGAACAGAAGTTCAAGAACTTTGTTTCTTACTCAAGCTCTATATGTTAAAAGGGTACTCAATAAGTTTGAAATGAGTCATGCAAAACCTGTATCAGTACCATTGTCAGCACACTTCAGACTTTCAAAGTTCCAAGAACCAGAAGAAGAGAGAGATATTAAACATATGATGACAGTGCCTTATTCTAGTGCAGTTGGCAGCATCATGTACTCCATGGTTTGTACACGACCTGATATAGCTCATGGAGTAGGAGTTGTGAGCAGGTTCATGGGGAATCCAGGTAGAGAACACTGGAATGCTGTCAAGTGGTTATTAAGGTATCTAAGTGGTACATCTAGTCATGGAATTTTGTTTGGAGGTTCTGAAGCTAAAGTATGCCAAGTATCAGGGTTTGTAGACTCAGATTTTGCTGCTGACATAGATAAGAGAAGGTCTATTACAGGGTATGTTTTCATTTTGAATGGAGGGGCAGTGAGTTGGAAAGCATCTCTCCAGTCAGTTGTTGCTTTGTCCACAACTGAAGCTGAGTACATTGCATTGACAGAAGCCGTAAAAGAAGCAAAGTGGCTGAGTGGACTAGTGTCTGAGTTTGGATTGAAACAGGATTCAGTTTGTAGGACTCAAATTTCGTGAATCCCAAGTATCATGAAAGGACAAAACACATTGATGTTAGGCTGCATTTTATCAGGGATGAGATTGCTAATGGTGTAGTTAATGTTGTCAAGGTTCCTACTCTAACAAATCCAGCTGATGTTTTGACTAAAGCAGTTCCTGCAGTCAAGTTTAGAAACTCTCTGAACTTGATTGGTGTTGATAGTTTGTGAATCAAGCTAGTAGTTGCTGAAGATTTAAGTGAAAGTTTTAATTTACAGAATGAACTAAGGTGGAGATTTGTGGAGCCGAGAGTTAGTTGCATTCTGTTAAGTTAGTTGCTGATGAGGTGGCATGTGGGCCAGCATGTGGTAAATTAGTTATGACCAGGAGCTGTATAAAACACACACTCGAGGCTGATCATTAGGCATTCTTTTCTAGTTGAGTTAAGAGACTATTACTAAGATTTTGAGTTCTTGGTATAAGGGGATTTGTTCTCTGTAATCTGTAGTCCAGTAATCAACTATACACAATAAAGTTTCACGCCTAGCTTGGGTTTTCTTCAGCCGTGGATGTAGGTACTCTGGTACCGAACCACGTAAATTCTTCTTCATTGTTTTCTATTTGTTTCTGGTTCTTCCTCTGTTCTTGGTTTGTCTTTGTGAATCTTGGTTGTTAGATAAGTGTTGTTATCTTCTTTTCTCAACACCGAGAAACCCACATAGTAGATTATATGCCCATAAAAGAAAAAAGAGAGAAAATGAAATGCCTAGAGACCGCGAAAGGCAAAGCCTGAGCACCATGAAACCATATATGAGGGCAGCAAACCGCATATGCTACAAAAAAGACAAGAAAGTTGAGATTTCGAATAAATCCCTAAAAGAGAAAAAAAAAAAACAAAGACAGGATCGTCATGGCCAGTGGATAGCATAAGAAAGATAATCGAAATCACCACGAAAGAAGCACTAGAGAAAAAGAAAAGAGAGCAGAAGAAGAAAGAAAAAGGAAGAAGAAGAAGAGAGAAGACAGGAAAAATAAGGGAGAGAGACATATCTAACCAATGCAGCCGAGGAAGAGCAAAAGGTGTTAGGAAATTGAACTTCCTCCCAAGATCTCTCCAAGCAATTTATCAAGCAACAAATTAATAAGAAAAATTAAATGGAGAATACACCAATCAAACAACACAAGATTTACGTGGAAAACTCCAAATCCGGAGAAAAACCACGGCCGTTGTCACAAGACAACCAGAGAAAAATATTCACTATGTGGAAAATTATTACAACCACTCTCAGAAATAATTTTCTCTCACCCAAACCCCAAATACATAATCTTGAGAAATACCCCTTAACAAAGCAAACTCGTAATACCCATATTGAGGAGCCAAATGCTCCTTCAATATAACTACATGCTTAAGAATATTTCTCTTTCTCAATTTCTCACCAAAACTTGGATTCCTTCTCTGGGATTTTGGATTGCTTCTCTCCATGGCCAACATTTCATGTCTATTTTCTTGAGCAATGCCGAAGCTCATTGCTACTCATTTCTCATCAAATGACATTCAAATTTATAGCCAAACTATCACACCAAAAAATCTAACAAGTCGGCAACAACTTTCTTCCTTTTTGACAAATTCATCATGCGGTTCAAAATTGGCATTTTCCTTGTCAAAGTCCAGCCACCAATTTGAATGCAATCAATGTGTTCCCATTTGACTCTTCCTGTTTTTTTTTTTTTAATCAATTTCAACAAAAGGTGCTTCTGAAACAATTGGAAAAAAGGAGGAAAATCTAAGGATTTTGGCTAAATAGAAAAAATATGAGAGACAAAAAGAAAGAACAAGAGAGGGAAAGTGAGGTATCATGATAAAAAAAAAAAAAAAAAAGTGGAGGTTACTAAATGAATCAAGGCAAAAGAAGATAAAAAAAACAGTGTGTATTAGACGGCTTAGAAAAGTACACCACTTCAAAATTCAAATTCGGGAGAAAACATAAAGAAAAAGTGTTGGCAACCACTTTTTAATTTCTCTTAATTCTAAGAAAATGTGGTAATTATAAGGCCACAAAGAAGAAGAAAAAGGGGTTGTTTTTCACGCATGGAAACCTGCATAGCTCGCTCAAACAAAAGGTAGCCGAGGTACCTTTTACTAATCAACCATCTATGAAGAACAGTCAAATATTGCCATGTGTTATGCAATCCTTCTGAGAGTTTCTTATGTCTCAAATACTTTCGCCATAAAGAAACTAGGGGGAATGTTGTTTGAGGAAAAATAAAAGTTTAATAATAGAACAACAAGTCTCAATATAGAGTTTGCAAAGTCATTAGAGGAAAGATTGGCCTATGCGGGTAGATAGTAAAATTGGTACATGAGATATGCTATATTAAAAGAGGAAGAGTTAAAAAAAAGTGACTAAAACATTAACTACGTGAGATGTCTCCATCGCCCAAAAAGAATAATTAATTCTCTAGCTAAGAATCAATTGAGGAATATTTTGCTGAAAAAGAGGAGACAGCAGGCTGCCACAAATGCAAACAATGCCAAAAGTTAGCTCACAATGACAGTTGGGACCATCTGTCCATACTTACTACACCAAACAACCTTTGTTGAGATGCACAGAACCACCTATCAATGTCCAACATGTGGAAGTGTGGATAAAATATACAAACGATGCACCAACTTGCTCTACAAGTATATCTCAATGCTCTAAACGGTTATATGAGCCAAAGGATAAGAATATCCTTTAGGCAGACCGATAAAAATTCTTCAAGTGGTAGGACAACCAGGCACCGTAGGGCACTTTATATAAAGGCACTTAGGTTTTATTTTTCTTATTCATAATAAAAATACACACACAACAAGGATTTAGGCCTTTTTCAGCCTCCAGCCACAATTGTTAAAATACTGGTAAGTGCTTAACATCCAAAAAATTGTCAAAAAATTGATCTGATCATCGGAGTGTAGTCGTCGGCCACCGGCCACTCCACCTCTAACCTTTTTCTCCATTTTACAGCTTAAACATAGTTCATCAAGCCAACTCTCTCTCCTTTTCCAAATCTAAGTCTTTCACAACACCTTCACTTCCACCCTTCACTTTGAAGTTTATCCAAAGCCATATCAAGTAACATACCTCGACTATTCAAACCTTGTCACCCTTATATAAATTTTATTGTGGTTAATTGGGGTTTTTAGTTTCTTTTTCTTTAATCTAAAATCTAGTTAAAACCAATACCATAAATGTGAACATATTTTCTAAAATAAGCAATATCTTCATAAATTAATAATTTATTTATTATTGATTAATTAATATTTTTTAAATTAGTATATTTTTAATGATCCCAAACTTATTAACTTATCAATATTTCAAACCTATTAATTTATCAAGATTTTACTTGAACAAGGTGCCTAGTTAAATGGCCATATTTAGCATATCACCTAATAAGAAATTAAGATGAAGCCCAGCTATTTACAATGCATAGGAAATCCAACAGCCATAGGAACTTCATAACTCAATGCCCAACTAATGATGTTAGGGACTAATCCTCTCCTTATCTGAGCTCTCCTGATCTTTGAAAGAACTTATGCCACCTATCTTTTAGTGCTAATGTATGATTAAGATTTAATCACCTTTATTTTTTAATTTATTAACCACCAATCACATAAACGAAATTTGAAAGGACTTTGATCCATAATGTTAGAGGCACAAAACAGGTGAAAAGAAAGAAGATAATTTATTTTGATAATTTTGCATTTTATCATCACAACAATAATAAATTTAATTACCTAATTATTTAATATTCATGACAAATAACGTGACAAAAATTTATATAAATATGACGTAATTAGTAAATATACATATTCTTTTTGCCATTTCTAGTTGTTAAAGAGTAATTGTGCATGAATCATATCTCCAATTAAATAATATATGTTTAGCTTCAAAGTCTCTTCTTGTCAAAAAAAGAAAATCATGTTAATACTTAGGATTATTTTAGGATTGCAATGGCTGATAAAATAAATTATTTCTACTGTGCTGATAAAATAAGCTACTGATTAAAAAGTAGCTTAGTGTTTGATAAATTGTATTATTTTATTTGCTGTTAGTTTGAAAAATGAAGTACATGTAATTGGTAAATTTTATTACGAAAGTGTTGTTTTTATTATATAATGATCAAAACAGACATAAGTTTAAATTACTTTCTATTTACATATTATGGTTTATAAAAATATCGACATACTTTTCTTTTTGTTAAAATATTAAGGTCATAATATAAACTTTAAAAAGATGTGGTGGTTTATTTAATAAGTTACTTTTAGAAGCTGCTATCAAAATGGACAATCTTACGAAATAAGCAACTTATTAAAAATTACCAAACACTATTGTTGACCAAAATGGTTTTATAAACTTTAATTTTGATGAAAATAAACAATGTAGTAAAGGTAATATTGAAAAACACTTTATTAGTTTTTAAGGTCAAAAATCATTTTTGCGAGGTCAAGCTCAAATGATTTAAGGACATTTTCATCAAGTCAAGACTCAGACTTAAACACTAGCTTAGGTCATATATTTCTTTGTAAGCTAGTTTGTGTACATTTATACATGACAAGAAAATCTAAGCTCAAAAGTCTTTCATGAATTAAATTCACCAAAATTCTTGAATCATTTATTATATTATAGTTTGGTGAAAATTTTGCTTTGAAATTGCTTGAAGAAAAATACACATTAAGTGTTTTATCAAAATGATCATTTTCAAGTATATAGATTAGTTTGAAATTTTTTGAAACTTATTTTAAAAGACTAAAAATATACAAGTATGGTTGAAATTCTAGAAAATGACCTATTTGTAAATTTTTATAACTTTTTAGGTTAATTTATAATTTTAAAACGTTTTGGGCCTAAAATATAAAATCTGAGCAATTACCGATCGGCCATCCGCCTCAAAATTAGTAATCATCCATTGGCTTTTTGTTTCGAACATTTACCACTTATTTTTTACGGTGATCCATTCTAGGCTTAATATTTCAAGGTTGTTTCAACAATCATTTGTCAAATCAACAAGCGATTATCCGCTTTATTTTTATCGGTGATCTATTTGTGCACAAGTTATTTAATTTTAAGAGAGTAATGACTATTTTTTTGTTTAAATTTGTATAAACTCATTTTCTAACTGTTAGAATGTTGTTGAGAATAGAAATTTTTGTCTATTCTCTCAACTATTAAATACTATTGAACTCTCACTTGCTTTCATTCATAATTATATACAAACATATGCTTAGATTTGCTTATCTACCCTTGTAATTAGCTTATTGTTTGTAAAACTCATTTCTTTTAAATTGAGTGATTGTTGAGAAACACTTGGGTGAAGAATGTGTGGAATATACACCTTTGAGAATTTGTTAAAGTATATTGACACTTTGAAGTAAATTGTAATTTTCATATTCTCGATATGTTAGACTTGTTTTAGTGGAATCCTCAAAGTTGGATAGCTTGGAGGCGTGGATGTAGGCCAGTTGACAAACAAGTGAAAATTTGATGTGTTTGTTTATCTCATTCCTTCACTTTTAATTTACTTATTATTGTGGTTATTATTATTATTGTTAGGTGGTAATTGTTGGTATTAGATTAGGTTATTGTTATTGAAAAAAAAAATTATAACCTAATTCACCCCTAGATTATTTAGCTAAAAATTTCAACTATTTTTATTAAAACTTATAAAATAAACTGTTTATAACGTTTCAATCTCAATTCCATGTTGGCCTTAATTGGCTTTAGAATTTAAACCATGAATGATATATAATTATGCTAGCATAAATTGGGCCATTTAAAGGCAATTAAAAAGAATACATTATCATTTTCACAAGTCTATGAGATGAAGGCCCAACCTAGTAAGAGAGTGGCCCTTTTGTTATTGGGCTGGGGCTTCATCACTTTCAATTTTTCAAACTCTTCGTTGTTGATCCTCTGCCACCTTTACTTTTTCCGTTTTCCTAATTAGTATATAAACAATATGATTTTAATCAAATCACATTGTTCGAAGTATTGTGAAATCTTGAAAAACGTACCAAAAGATAACAAATTAATCTGAGTCACGTCACACTTTCTAATAGCAAAACTGGTACCGGTTGTGCAAATAGCCAAATCGCTTTATTTTTATGATGGAAACGAAATTTGGGCTTGGGATTGTTTTTGTATGCCGCCAAAAAAAAAAAAAAAGTTGTCATATGAGATCTAACTTTTGCTAACAATCATCAAGCTCTTCCTCCGGTCCTTTTTTTTTTTTTTGGGAAATTATCATTCGTCCACCCTAAGATTACATCGTTATCAAAATTACTACAAAACTTTGACAGTGTATCAGCCGTCCACCCTTAGATGACAAAACATATCTCCCAACCACCATTCCGTCAACTGCCGTTTACAACTTAACAGAATTGAAACAAAATGACGATATTGCCCTTAAGCATGAAATTAATGTTAAAAAGGCAAAACTGCCCCAAAGATGAAACAATGCCAAATGTAGCCGTTGGACTCAACAACGGTAACAATTTTGGCTATATAATGAGCCAAAAACAGCAGCCTCATTGAACAACAACAACAACACACACCTCATTGAAAGAAAGCAAAAATTAGCTACTCCTCAACAACAACAAATCAGCACACACACCTCATTGAAAGAAACAAAAAAATTGCTACTCCTTAACAACAATAAATCAGCAGCACATTTCCTTGAAAATGGCCTCCAGTGAAGCATCGAGTTCTGGTGTCAGTGGATTTAAAAGATATAAAAAAGTGAAATGTCAGCCAAAATATTGCAAGTGTGGCGTGCAAGCAGTGGCCATGGTGTCAACTACATTGCAAAATCCTAATGCAGTGTTTTGGTCATGCAGGTGGAAGCATTGTGGAGTGAAGCACTGTGATTTTTGGGAATGGTTCACTACAGAATCTCTTATATATCCTACTACTAATGATGAGATGGCATACGAGCAAAACCTGAAGCTAAATGATGATGTGGTGAAAATAAAAAAGAGGCTGAAACTCATTGAAGGAAGGCTTAAATATATCTTAATTCTGCTGGTGTGTGTATTTGTAACTGTTTTTATGAGAAAGTAATATGGCTTGTAATAAAGTTTCAACAGTAATGGTTTAGCTCATGTAATGTTCCTAACAAAATATATCCTTAACAATACTGTTGTCAATAATCAATCGAAACAGTGATAGTGTAATTAATTAACATCCAAACCGTGCAAATAACATATCTTCTTCAGTTCAATAAAAATCCAAAACATGGTTTAGCTTATGCAAGAGCATAGTGAAATAACATAACCAACATAAGAGTTTAGAAATCTGAAATTGACAAAATTAAATAACATAACCAACATAAGTGTTTAAGAAATTGAAATTGATGACATGTTTCCCAACAAATTGAGTATCAAACTCATTTTAAAGCACCTGTTACAGTTGACGACTGTGATGGATTCTGGAATTGGTTAGCTTGGGATGTGTTGACATTTGTTTTCCTTTTCCTTCCTAAATTACAAAAGAAAAAATTAATCAAACTCTTATGTATGCATTATGAACTGTGAATTATATATTAAAACAAATTAATGAAACTCAACCTCTTTTTTGGTTGTTCAAAGAGTACTTTTTTTTCTTTTCTTTGATCCAATATTGGAACCCTTGCCTGGCCCACTTGCTTGTACTGTCTGCTGAGATGGCTGAAAGACTTTTGAAAGACTTCTTGGTGGCTGAAAGACGGCTTGAAAAACTTGCAGGCTCGGCTGAAAGAGTTGCTGGTTAGCTTGAAAAACTTGCTGGCTCGGTTGAAGGAGTTGCTGGTTGGCTTGAAAAACTTGCTGGCTGGGCAGAAGCATTTCCAGCTGAGAACTGTAAATAATATAAACAGTCAAGTTAAGCATTTGCATACTGCTGATCAGCATGCTTAGTTAGCGTGACCTTTAGAAAAATGCAATGACTATTATGTTAAATAACAATGAAAACAATATAAACAATATACTTGAGAATTAGTACTCCTTGCTCGTGCTGCCCGTGCAACAGAAGGCCTCAATGTACAAGATCTTACATTGTGGTTGGAGCCACCACAAACTGAACAATTGACAAAGAATCTCTTGCGTTTACGAGGTTCGGTTCTTTCTCTCTTCTACATTTCTTTGGCCTCCCAATCTTTTTTGGCACAATTGGGGATCGATTAGTGGCCTTTCACCACGGTCCCATGTCGCTCATCCGAATTGGACTTAAACATTAATGTAAGCTTGCTTGGTGAAGCAAAATGGTATGTACTCTAATTTCGTGTCTCATAACCTATGAGCCATGGCGTGAGCAAGGTAAACCGCAATTTCCCAATACCCACGTTACATCCTCTAATTTCACAACAAACTTCTTAGCTGGATAATAAGAGTTATCCATGACTTGAAAATTCAAGTCTCCCGAAGGGTGCACATTCATTTTCTCTCCTTTCTTGTAAGATGTATCCAGCTCTGTATAAATCCTGATTTTGCCCAAGCTTTTGCTTCATTTTTTCTCTTTGTGAATCTTTTCATAAGTCTACACCTAATCTCCTCAAGCATCGATAGCACAGGCCTATCTCTGTAAGGCAAAATCCAGCTGTTGAAACACTCAGATGCATTATTGTCAGTTCTCTCAACTTTACAATTTCTGTCATATGCATGCATCGACCAAGTGTACCCTTGCAGTTCTCTTTCCAGCCAATTATAAGCCGCTATCTTTTCTTCCTTAATCAATGCCATTGCCTTATTAAAGTCGTGCCTGTTACTGATCTTGGCCGCCCTCCAAAAAAGATTCCGCAACTTGGCACCAGCATAGTCTTTAGCAAAGTTAGCATACACATGCCTACAACATGCCCTATGATAGGCAGAAGGCCATGTGTTTGGAATCGCATTCAACAGTCCCTTTTGCCTGTCACCAATGAATGTGACATGCCTTCCATCATCTAAATAGTTGTGCAAATGTTCAAGAAACCAGGTCCATGTTTCAGTATTTTCAATTTCGCACACACATACAGCCAATGGGACAATCCCTTTGTTAGCATCTGTAGCAATAGCAGCCAATAACACTCCTTCATATTTCCCCTTCAGGTGGCAGCCATCAATTCCAATGAAGGGTCGGCAACCATTGAGGAAAAGCATTTTTTTGTGCAGGAAATGCGACAAAGAATCTTTGAAATAAACATTTCTTGGGATAACTTGCATATAATATAACTTTGGATCACCTAATGAATGGCGACATCTGAAATAAGCCCTTAGAATGATCACCGTACACCAAAACCCTTGCTTTTCTCTAGCCTTATACATTGTTAATACCGATCTTCAATCTAAATTTTTTCACGCATATAAGTCCTAAGAAGAGATATCTTGACATTAAGATAACATGCCTTTTTATCATTTCAAAAATCCATGTAGAAGTAACCTTCTGATTTCTTAGTAAGCCTGCACTCATGCTTTTTGTGGTATCCTCGCAACCAAAATCCATTTCGGTCATTCAACCTCGCACCATTAACAAACCATGGACAACCAGGCTCTTTACAAGTTGCATAATATCTCCTCGGTTCACTGTATTTGATGTTAATATTGAACCATTTACTAATCATCACCTCTAAAATGACCTACATCCGAACACATCACCCACTAAGCCTATGTACTCCATCACCATCTAACTTATACTCATGCTTTTAAATAATTTCTAAAGCACTTTAAATTGATGTCCTCTTCTGAAGAATTAATAGCCATTTGGAACTCTCTAGTATCATCATCCAAAAAAATATATGCATCGCTATCACTGTCATGTTGGTTTTTGCCATCATCACTCTCTACAAGCGGAACCACGATGGGTGGTGGTTGCTCACCATCACCCTCTTTGCCATCATCATCATCATTAACCCCGACCATTCGATAGTAAATCATCTTGATGGGTTCCTCATCACCATCATCATCACCCGCTCTAATCTCTTGCGACCAATTTGATAACAAGTCATCTTCATGCTGGTTGGATGTCTAACTTTGGAAGTACTCTGATGCTCTATTAATCTGATCATTCAATGTAGTTATAGCTTCTGAAGGCAGATGTATCCCTAAGTTAAACATCAACGATTGCAGTAATGGAGAATCTGGATATTGAGGGTATAACACTGGCACCACTTCAACTTCAAATGTGTTTAAACCCATTAAGTTATGAATCCCGAATAATCTGTTTAATCGGAATCCACCACAACCTTCGCTTTGTTATCTGGATTCATAACAGTTAACAAGATTTGTCCAGCTTCGTTTAACCCATTTACTCCTGTTATCTTTAATGCTTCAACCCTTATTTTATCAACAGAACAACTTTCAGGGTAAATCAAACCTACACAACGTTTTTCTCCTTTGAAATGAATCACTAACTCCATTGGAGACATGCTGTCATATCAAATGCAACAAAGAATAACCTAATTAAATCCAAACTCAAGCTTTTTCAAAAACACAAAAATAGAAATTAATGAGATTCTAAAAAGGACTTCAATTGACATACAAAACTTTCCTCACCATTTCGTTAGTTTCTACAGTCTAGGGTTTCTAACATTAGTTAAAAAATGACAAATTCAAATAATTTCTTACAAGTTCTTACATATATTGATTAAATAATAGATGCATTGCAAGAAACAAGTATCATATATGAACATACCTAACAACCCGATCCTTGACTTGTTGTCTTCAAGCGTTATCAGCTTACGCTTTGATTCAACCTCCACAGATGTCAGCTACACTTGTTTGATGGTTAAATATTGAACGTATTTGGTGAAAAGAGAACAGAAATAAGTAGGAATGGCTGGTATCGTTGCTATCTCGATGAAGGAACAAATTGGGTGCGTGGCTGCAATGAAGCTTTTGATGGTGAGAACAAACGTTCTTTTTTCCCCAAAAAAGCGGCGTCGTTTTGCATGGATTAAACGACATTTCATCCCA
The DNA here is from genome assembly GCA_030448925.1 of Citrus cavaleriei. Taxonomy (NCBI): domain Eukaryota; kingdom Viridiplantae; phylum Streptophyta; class Magnoliopsida; order Sapindales; family Rutaceae; genus Citrus; species Citrus cavaleriei. The sequence goes on along the minus strand of JAUJEN010000347.1, from coordinate 19,287 downwards.
TAAAAGCATCGATAAAACATTCGTCGGTAAATATGACATGTCATTTTTTTCCCATGGCTTATCTTAAAAAGCCTTATAGCGTCGGTATAAGCAGCGGTTAACGGAATAGTGGTTGGAGATATGTTTTGTCATCTAATTGGGCGTCTGTTGTCGAAGTTTTGTAGTAATTTTGATAACGATGTAATCTTAGGGTGGACGAATGATAATTTCCCTTTTTTTTTTCTAATTTTTCATAATGTTATGAAAGGGACAAGGGTACAATTTAAAAAAAGAAAAAAGAGATTTATATCGGATATGTGGGGTATATAAAGTAAAATAAAATCTTAATCTTAATCTTGATCATAAGTTTAATAATATTTTGGAGAATATGTTGTAATGATGTTTCGTACTTAGATTTTTTAGATTAAATAAAAAAAGCTTAGTTTAATTGCTTAACAACTTAATAACTGAAAATTTTCATTAAGTTGAAAAAACAAACAAATTAAATGACCTAACTAATTGAAATTAAATCAATTAAATAATGTTTGTTTAAATAACAATACTCGGCATGTTAAAAATAGCCTCGCTCTCAAAATGATGCAATTGATTACTACACTAGAAGGGTATTTCAGACTTTTAAATATACAAACAAAACTTGAACTTTTACCCTGCAATCCAACTTAAAAAAGGAAAAAAAAAAAACTACATGAGTCAAGCGCGCCAACTCACCACTAGATAAATTAAGGACATTTTTATTATATGCCCGCTCCCTTTTAATTTACATAGTACTTGTCTGAAATAAAAATCTTAATAAATTGATCTACTTGACCACTTGAGTGACAAATATTTACCGATCGGAAGCATAACCTCAGTAAATTTAAATAAATAGTTGGCAGAAAAAAAAAAAAGAAAGAAAGAAAAGAAAAGAAACGGCTTAGAATTATATAGAAGAACGTGATGAAATTGGACCGGCATCCCAAATGATTGTGTCATCTAATACAATGTCTATTAGTAGCACTAGCCGTTAAAAAGGGCCGTCGTCGAGTTGGAGAAAATTACGATTCCAATCCAGATGGGCCAATCCCCAACGCCAATGGGCCACCCCACCACCAGCTCTGATTAAGTCTCTTCAACAAATGCAAGCCGTTACATTATGTTTTTCTTGATTGGAGTCCAGCAGTTTATTTGATGCCGTTTTTTTTCGCTTTTTAGGTTTAAATATATGATGCCGTATTGCCCGTTAGCCGTTATGGAATCCAGAAAGAAGAGAGAACAAGGAGAATGGCAAAAAGGTAAATTTGTTCATGATTCTTTATTCTCGGACCAGCAGGGACGTGATGAACATTAGCCATGGGTGATGGGGCCCCTCTATATATATGTATAGTAACAAAAATTAGGGTCTGTAACTTACAGCATTTATAAGGTAACCACACCCCAAAATTAGATGCATATTTTTATGTGTAGTAAGAGAGAGAATTAATATTTTAATAAGGAAGTTTATCTTTCATATAAAGGGAAAAAAGATTAAATAAATTAGGAATAAATATTAAAAAAGCAAGCAAAGATGATTTGTTTTGTGAAATCTTGTTGAAGAATCAATTTAAAGGAATTGAGTTGTTGTATTTAGTCGTATAAGTAGTCATCAAATCTATTAAATCGTTATTATATGTTATTAAATCATAGAAATAAATTATGGCATTACTTAATAAATAAATCAATAATTAATATGTTTATTTCTTAAAATTCAAATAAAGGTGAGGGAAAAAAAAAAAAATATATATATATATATATATATATATATATATATATATATATATATATATATATATAGTCTATAGATGCTGCCTGGCTGTAAGAGTAAAGACCCAAAGCACGCTTTACGCACTGGAGAACGAACATTCTCCCACCAACTTTAATTGAAATTCCAAAATTAACCCTCCAGCCAATCAATCATCATCGGCCAGCAAACGGACCTTGCTTTTTTGATTTTGTGAAAACCAAAGTAGTTAGAAAAGCATCAGATTCCCCACGTATGAGAGTGTGTATATATATATAAGAGAGCTCTGCACTTTGTTAAAATTAATCAAAGCGAGTGAGAGAGTGAGAAAGAGGAATCTGCATTGTTACTATCGCACCAGTTAGTTGATGATGGCGAAGAAGGGGACGTGGTTATTGAAGAAGGTTGTGAGCAAGGAGAGGCTGACGTGGCCGTGGAAGCAGCTCACCGGCGCCGGCGCTTCCAAATGGAAACGATCAATCGACTTTCAGATGAAAATAATCGACGATTTGGTCTTCAAAATCATGTACGCTGTTGAAGCCGTTGTTCTCGTCTCCACTCTCGCTTTCTTCTTCCTCTGCTGCGGCTGCCACTTCTAGCTTCTTCTCCTTTTTTTTTTGGTTGGTTATTTATTTTTGTATTATGTTATTATTTTTTATTCTTTCTTCATCGATCTTCTTCGCCTCTTGTTGGTTTTCTTCTTTTAGTTGTAAAACTTGTAAATTTATTTTTTTAAAAATAAAATAAAATAGCTATATAGCAAAAAGTTTCAAAGTGTTCGAGTTGAAGTTGTGAATTAAGGCTCCATTTTATATTAAGACTAGGAAATGGAATCGCACTTCGTGCGGCTTTAAAAAAAATTTAGTATTATCTTTTTTTATTACTTTGCACTTGATGAAATTGATAAAAAAATATGAATTTTTTTTTTAAAGATGACGTAACCTTATAAAATTAATGTTATTTATGAAAGTTAATTATTTTTTTGTTAACATTAAAAATATATATTAATGTGTATAGTTAAGTGTCTGTTTTTTTCTGATAAAAATTATGTTCATTAATCATTTCTATTTTTTTTGATAATTTCGCGTCTTCTAATGTATTATCTTTTATCGTTGTTTAACTCGTGAAGAAAAGCAAAGCAATCTTAAAACTTTAAATAAGTCAAAAATAAAAAAACGCATTTTAAAGGATGTTGGTTAAATAATAAAAAAACCCAAACATAACAAATCTTAAATGCTTAATATTTATAGAGTTTGAAGAAACCAAAAGACACTAAATAAAAGGTTGCATAATTAAATATGGGATTATGACATTAAAATTAGGTTCTAGTGGCATTGGTGAGGAAAGATGAAGGAACCTATATTAACTAGTTGATGTATTTCAAACCACTAAAAGTTTAGTTGTTGGCTTAATAAAATAAATGAATGTTTCAAAACTTATAATTAATTTATTATTAATGGTTACATATTGTTGAATTTAAATAGAAAGAGGAAGAGACATGTAATTTTTTGTAATCTATTAATTATTTTCTATTTTTAATATTTTGTAATGTAATTATTTTTTAATCTCAACCAATAGATTAGATAATAGAAAATATAAAATATAAAAAAGATGAGAAATAATAATGCCACAAATCTTAACTACTTAATATTTATAGAGTTTGAAGAAGCTAAATGGCACTAAACAAAAGGTTGCATAATTAAATATGAGATTATAGCAATAAAATTAGACTCTAATGACATTATTGAGGGAAGATGAAGGAACATTCCTTCCTATATTAATTAATTGATATATTTAAGCCACTAAAGTTTAATTATTGGCATAATAAAATAAATAAATATTTCAAGATTTATAATTAATTATTATTAATGGTTACATATTATTGAATTTAAATAGAAAAAGGAAGAGACATGTAATCTTTTATAATTTAATAATTATTTTTTATTTTTAATATTTTGTAATGTAATTATTTTTTTAATATAAACCAATTTATTAGATAATAGAGAATACAAGAAGATGAGAAATAGTGATGCCACATCACCTTCTCTAGTCCCAACTTTATATATATATATATATAGATATAGATATAGATAAATAGATATAGATTTTTAATATTTTGTAATGTAGTTATTTTTTAATCTCAACAAATATATTAGATAATAGAGAATAAAAAAATATGAGAAATAATGATGACACAAATCTTAAATATTTAATGTTTATGGAGTTTGAAGAAGCCAAAAGGCACTAAACAAAAGATTGAATAATTAAATATGGGATTATGACATTAAAATTAGACTCTAATGGTATTGTTGAGAGAAGATGAAGGAACCTTCCTTCCTAAATTCATTAATTGAAGTATTTTAAGTCACTAAAATTTAATTGTTGGCATAATAAAATAAATGAATGTTTCAAGACTTATAATTAATTATTATTAATGGTTACATATTGTTGAATTTAAATAGAAAGAGGAAAAGACATGTAATCATTTATAATCTAATAATTATTTTTTATTTTTAATATTTTGTAATGTAATTATTTTTTTAATATAAACCAATTTATTAGATAATAGAGAATACAAGAAGATGAGAAATAGTGATGCCACATCACATTCTCTAGTCCCAACTTTATATATATATATATATATATATATAGATAGATAGATATAAATTTTTAATATTTTGTAATGTAATTATTTTTTAATCTCAACCAATATATTAGATAATAGAGAATAAAAAAAAGATGAGAAATAATGATGACACAAATCTTAAATATTTAATGTTTATGGAGTTTGAAGAAGCCAAAAGGCACTAAACAAAAGATTGAATAATTAAATATGGGATTATGACATTAAAATTAGACTCTAATGGTATTGTTGAGAGAAGATGAAGGAACCTTCCTTCCTAAATTCATTAATTGAAGTATTTTAAGTCACTAAAATTTAATTGTTGGCATAATAAAATAAATGAATGTTTCAAGACTTATAATTAATTATTATTAATGGTTACATATTGTTGAATTTAAATAGAAAGAGGAAAAGACATGTAATCATTTATAATCTAATAATTATTTTCTATTTTAATATTTTATAATGTAATTATTTTTTAATTTCAACCAATTTATTAGATAATAGAAAATATGAAATGATAAGAAATTGTGATGCCATATCACCTCTTGTAGTCCCAACTTTATATATATATAGATAGATATAGATATAGATAGATATAGATATATAGATAGATAGATTTGATAGTTGTAGTTTAATATTACGTAAAAATTAATTATTATAGTTTAAAAGTTAAATTGATTTAATTAATTACTTTTATAATGAAAATTTTATAATATTTTTAATATTTTTATTAATATATTATTTAAAAATTATATTTATTATATATTATTAATTTTTATTTTATAATTATAATAATTTTTTCACATAGTTGCAGCACCTCGATACATGACCCAAGCAGGTAGAGAATAATATTCTTTGAAATTTTATTGTAAGGACGATGGGTTTGGATCGTTTGGTAATACTGACTTGATGGGTTCTTTCAATAAATTCGCATTTCACATTTCCTACAATGTTATACGCTTATACCTACGTGATAAATTTTATCAAAAGAACTTCAAAGTGGCGAAAATACAACAAACCAAGCCTAGGCCAAGTAGAGGGGATCACATTGTAAAAGAAAATCAAAGGCCAAAATAGCCGATTCAATCTCATGTAAACAATAAGGCGTAGAATCATATTCTCTAACACCCTCAATTCGATCCAATATTCATTTCAAGATACGGGTGAAACCAATTAAAAAAGGTAATTTTTAATTTTCTTCCCTACGCTTTGAGCTTTTCATACTTAGATGGCAAAGATCTATTTATTAGATAAAACTCCATTTCCGTTAGTTAAGTGCTTAACTGTTAGTTGAAGTTAAAACAACTGAAATGCCCTAGTTGAATATTGAAGAACTTACACATTTAAGACATTTGGCGAAGATTATGACAACTATAATATTATTATTGTACACTTAAATTTGGTTATTTACAATTGCGTTTAACAAATAAAGGGATAATTATAACCTTAACAATAATTTACATTAACCAAAATACTCACATAAAATGTCAAAAATTTAAGTCTATCTAAAAGAAATACTTACTGTTGCAATTTGACTATTGGATCCCAACAGTCATATTTCCAAAAATTTGCCTATTTGAAGGCTAAAATACGGAGCCTTGTTTACAAGCTTCCCCACCTTTTCTCAACACTTTGCAAACTCAACTATATTCCTCTCAATCTTTCAATCTGAATAATATAGATTCAAATGGGTCAAGCGCAGTAACCAACAAGAAGAATAAATGCAATATAAGTAGTATGAAATGGAGGAGTCAAGTTAATGGAAATATGATCAAGTTCAGGAAGTTCAAATGTGATTGCAGAGTACGTGCTGCTACTAAAATTTTAGAGACCGAAGATGATCCAAACAAACTATTCTATAATTGTCTTTATGATGTCTGTGACTTTTTTCCAGTGGTGGTGCCCATGACCAAATGATTTTGATAATGGTGCATTCTTTGAAGGTTATAGAAGTTGTGTAGTAGCACAACAACAAGTGAACGTAGAACTTAAAAAAGAACTAAGTGCCCTGAATAAAGTGAAGACTTTACTGAAAAAAAAAATTGTAAAACTCAAAATATTCTTGACCAAGATCTAAGTGATATGCATAAACTCATTTCAAAGAAAATTGAACAAAGTTGGATGATATGTGGACTATTGAAGGCTATGCTCTATTTTTAATGCGTTTTTTTTTCCTGAGTGTTCTTGTGGTTATTTTCCTGAAGTGATGAGCCTAATTTACCAGCATGAATTCTGTAATAAGTTTTACTCTGACTACTGTAACGAGTAATAGTAAGATTAAAATTTGTTGAACTTGTAGTGCTTTATTTTCTAATTGGTCATAGTGACCTAAGTCTTAATGAAGTTATGATGTTATCTTTGCTAACTAAGTGCATATAACGTGAACTATCTTGTTTGATTTGAACATAAGGGCTAATCTTCAATATTGCAACTCCTATGTAATAACTAACATGAACTTTCTACACATACAACTAAATTTAAGTGAAACTATAGTACTTTAGTTATAATAATATCTACCAATAGTGGCAAAACTAATTTATAAGTTAAACTGTAACACCAACAAGCAAACCAACTCAAAGCAAGTAAAAAGACAATCCATTAATTGCATTCCAGCATTAAAATTCTTAAGCAGTATTATACATGGCTATATTCAAGCAGCAGTCACAAAGCATGAAGCATCTTGTTTTCAACTGATTTTGGGGTAAGAAAAACCAAACCAATCTAGAACAATAAATTTGTTATTTTGAGGGGAGATGGGGTACCTCACTGGTTTATTGTGTGTTGGGCGGTGTATCTGAAATTCGTGGGAGGTGAGAAGGGGAGAGAGAGTGGTAACAATGGTGGAAGGTCAGAAACAAGAGAGGTGTCCTTCAAAATGAGCTTCACGCCTGCAAAACAGTGAAATAGAGGTTAGAGGTGAAGCCGGGGTACCCCGGCGTTCACACTCCGACGCTCAAGTTAGCAAACTCAAGCTTTTATGGCAAAGAGAGCTAGCTAGCCCTCTGTAAATTAGGGTTTAAGGTTGAAGAAAACCTCTTTTTTGGAGTGTGAGTGTTTTTGGGCGAATGAGAGCATGATGGAGAATGAAACCTAGGCGCCTTTATATATGGAGTACCTTAGCTGCCACGTGGCATACCCTTTTTGGCTAACGTCCTTTTACCGCTTTTATGATTCTTGGGGCCGTTATGTGCATGTTCGCGGCGTATCTCATCTTTTGGAAACGTGGCTGGTGGTCAAGAATTCCTCTGTGATATTTGTCGGGTGGTGCGGACCACTGTCCTTGGGACAGTGTCCTTCACTTTTGGCAGAGGTAGCAGGCGGCTGTCCCCCCCTTTTGATACGACGTTCTTGATTCCTAATTCTGACAAAATCAAATAATATCTTTTAGGAGGCGGAGACGTTTCTCATGGCGGATATTTTCGGTGGATTCTCTTACATCCGCTTTCTCCCGAGTTCGTGGGGTACCCCTGAAATTACCCCTATTTGTATGAGATACCTCTATTTGTATGGGGTACCTCATTATATGGGGTACCTCTATTTGTGTGGGAAACCTCTAATTGTGAAGGGTACCTCTACTTATACGGGGTACTCAAGTCATGCCAAGCACCTCAGATTGTGCAGGGTATACCTCCGATTGTGCTTGAAATCATTCCATTGGTTGACACGTGGCGCTCTATTGCCTTTCCTATTTTTCCCTCAAACAACATCCCCCTAGTTTCTTTTTGGCAAGAAGTATTGGAGGCAAAAGAAACTCATTGTATGAGCGACGTGGCGGTGGTGGGCCACGGAGTACTTGCCCAACTTCCTTTGACTAAACTTTGTGTACTTCGAACTAAAAATCTTCCTTTGACTAAACTTTACGATGAGAACGAACAGTTGTCTTCATATATCTCTCTCATTTTTCTTGGGAAGTGGCAGCCGTCGACCGTGTTGAATTTGAAATACTAATCTCACTCGAACATCCGAACTCCTTTCTTAGGCGTGTTACAGCCAGTTAATTTAAAACTCGGCGTGTGAAATTTTGAAAATCCCAAAGCGAACTCCCAAAATTGATTATTTTCAGTAGCCTTTTTCTTCGTAATTTTGTCTCTTCTTTGCGCATCAGACATTATCGCGGTAAAACAAAGACTTCTTTACTCTTTTTTTTTTTTTTAGCCTCGTTCATCTTCTCTAGGCTTTATTCTCCCTTTACTCTTTTTCTTTTATTTCCTTCTTCTTCCATTTTCTTTCTTTCCCATTTTCTTTCTCCCTTTTCTTTCTCACGTTTCTTCTTCCTTTTCTTTCTTTCTTCTTTCTTCTCTCGGCCGGCGTTCTTCTCGAGTGTTTTCCGGCGCGTTTTCTCAGCTGCTGCAGTGGTGGTTTCGGTTCCAGATCTAATCGGCTCAACGCGGTTTTCCGGCGGCTCACGGCGAGATCCAAACCGGCGGTAGCGCGGTAATCCTCCCCCTTCCTTGTTTCCTCATTTTTGTCTTACTTCCTCTCTCCTCTTTCTCCTTCTCTCTCTCTTCTTTCTCTCCTTTTTGCGATTTCCAGCGTCGGATTTGATGGTTGCGGCCATGGCAGCCGGTTCTTCTTGGTGGCTGCAGCTTCTCGGTTTTCTCTTCTTTTTTTTTTTTTGGCCGGCGTTCTTCTCAGAGTTTTCTGGCGTTTTGGTGGCATGTTCTGCTGATTAGCGTCGGTTAAATGGTATTCCTCCCTTGTCAGTTCTTGAGCTTCTCCATTTTTTATTGCTTCTCCCCCTTTTTTTTTTTGGTAGCCTTCTCCCTTGGTGGTTTCCGGCGTTCTTTTTGCGATCTCCGTCATCGGTTCTTGGTGGTTGCAGCCCTTCGTTCTTCATTTTATTTATTTACTTATTTATAAATAAGTACATATATTTAAGTTTATTTTTATTTTTATATTTGCATATTTTTACTCACTGTTTTTGGTTGCCTGCAGCTTCGTCTTGCCACGATTTTCAATCCCGATCTACTGAGTTGGTGAATCATAGGTGTCCTCCCGTTCTCTCGCTTTTGGCGCATTCTGATTTATTTTGCATACTCTGAGAAAAATTTATTTTTGGTTTTTGTTGTGTTTGTTTTATTTTTTTTTTTTTTTGGTTGGTGTTTGCATTTGGTGGTTGATGTGTGGTGGGTGGTGCTTGGTATGAATATGTTGCTGTTTGGGAAACGTGTGGCTTGCTGGATGTGTTGTTGGGGGCTTGTGGATGTGTTGTTTGGAGAACTTGTGGATGTGTTGTTGGGGGCTTGTGGATGTGTTGTTGAGGAACTTGTGGATGTGTTGTTGGGGGAAAGTAGATGGGCAAAAAACACACGGGACCCCCGATGAAGCGACGTAAAGTTGGGGCTAGTAGGGTTGACAGCCCTCTTGCGGGTTCCTTCCCATCTCCATGAGGGGATCGGTCCCCCACTGGATTCTCTAGGAGTTTCGATTCTGAGCCCCTTCTCCTAAGTACCCTAGTGTCGGTTTCACTATAAGCTGCCCAATTTCTCGAAAAGAAGGGTAAGTCAACTGCCTAAGGTTCGGCTAGTTCCTCGGACTAGCACAAATCTCCCTGAAAATCTAGTAACCCTTTTCACACACAGGCATTAGGAGGAGCTACTTTGGGGACTTAGAGCAAATTAGAGCCAAATACAATATTCTTCCAGTTTAGGGTACCCATGGATGAAAGCGTGAGTGTCCAGCGTCGATGGGATTGTTCTCCATCGACCTCTTGATCACAAGTTTGCCCCTCAACCGTTCTTTATGAAAATGTTTAGTTATTTGGGGGTAGCTCACAGACGGTATCCTTCCGAGGGTGGAGGGACAGCAGGCTTACATGTGTTATGGTTGGAGGTGCGTGAGCCAGCGACATTTGTTCCGGGAGTTGAAGCATTTACGATTCAAGAAAGCCTAAGGGTCCGGCATTGCTTACTTCTCCCGCAGGGTGATCATTCCGTCGTTGAGACCCGCCTTGAAGAAGGGTTACCGAAGGATGGTTTGTCGAGGTGGGTCGGGGACGAGACTTTGATGAAAGTGCAACCCGTGGAGGTTCCTATTCGTGATGTATGTAAATCTCTCTTGCCGATTATTTACGTAATCTTTTTACATGAATGTCTCGCTAACCTTGGGTTTTCATTCTTTCGCAGGTGTGACATGGGCTAAAGGGTCATGCCCAGTTCAGGAGGTGGGGAGAGAGGTGAAGAAGTTTGTGGATAGGCTTCGAGGTGCACAGAGGAGTAGTGACGTGCTGGAGGAGAGTAGATTATGGAGGCCGAAATTTGGTCGGATCAGTTCTCCACACTAGGGGGTGACTCAGCGTATGATTTGGGTGTCGGTACCTTATTATTATCTCTGATTAGGGGTGCCCGTTATCACCAGCGTCTTTATTTTGCTTCCCTTTTCATTTCTGTTTTGCTTTTGTAGTATTTAGTACTTATTGATACTTGTAACTTTTGTGCATTGGGTGCAGTTATGGAATCGGCGGGTGACGCTTTCGACGCCTTTTTCCAAGCGGTAGTGGGCGATGCCCCGGATCTCGAGATTCGATACCCGAAAGGCTCCGACCTCCTCGAGCTCATAAATGAAAGTCGAAATCTGAGGTTACCTCGCGTGGTCGGGTACCCTACGCTCGAAGAAAATTCGGGCTGGTTTCCGGCTTTCCAGGAGTTCTTGTGAAGGTGACCTGACAACCTTCAACCAAGGAGGTTTAGCACTTGGCTCATTTTACTACTCCATCGCCCGAAATGTTACCTCAAAGGTTCTTTGAGGGGCCCGACAAAGATAAAGTTTGAGCAATATTTATGGTCAAAGCACTTAGAAATTACCCAAAGGTGAGGCTTTCAGGGAATTACCGGGTGTACCTCTCGATTTTTTTTTACTTAATCTTGCACTGCGTATATATTTAACATGTCTTTTATGACCCATGACATCTTTCTCCTCGGCCTTGCTTAGGACCTTGACTCTCTCGTTGCGCTGTCGGAGGTCGACAAGTTAAGGGTGAGCTCCAAGCCGTCGATCTCGCGAGGATCGAGCTTATCAGTTAAAACTTTGCAAAAGCATTCTTGGCACAGCCGGAGAAAGCTTCAGGTGGAGAAGAGATTGTGAGGAGTTAAGGCCAGCGGGGATCTGCTTATCCAAGCCAGAAAAGGCGATGGCGGATGATCATTCTCCTCATTATAGCGGAGGTGTGGAGTGTGGACCGAATTAAGGTACCAGTGCAGAAATTTGTCAACAAGGCTACGATTACGAAGGCGATTGCGAAGAAGAAGATCTTCTCGGTACGTGATCCCGGTACCGCCTTAGGGTCGCCTGGGTACCAATGCGCTTGACGTTGCACTGCTTGCTCGGATGCCCTGCCGGTACTGCTCATATTAGGGTACCTCGAGTCCTCTGCGAGATCGCCTACGGAAGCGGATGTTGGGGATGGCGTTCCCCATGGTATAGCACTTTTCTTTGTGCCACTGTTTTTTTCGAATCTATCCGCGTTTTGTTGTTTGGACATTGTTTACTTTCTTTTTGGTTTTTACAGGATATTTTGTATGATTGGGACTTCACTTTTGTTATGATACTATGCCACGAGCCCTCTTATACTGCATTCTTGTTATTACCTGGAAATGAATACTTGGCCCTAGCTATTATCTTGTAAATCTTAGGGTACCTCTCATTTTTTTTAGAAATGGGGTTGGTACCTAACAAATATTGACATCGATCGCTTTCTTGGTTTACATAGATCGGAATTTGTGCATGCCATACCGGCAGATTTCGCGAAATAGGTAATCGAAAACGTCATCGTATGTTGTCGACATCGATCATTGAAGAATTGAAAGTCATGATTGGTCCGACCAATTAATTTCTTATTCTTCGAGTTCTCCGAATTTTGAATAAACTTTACCCTTGCTGCTTTCGAAAGTCACGAGGAGGGGAGTGGGTGTTCTCTACCTAAGCGAACCTCGTAGGCCCCAAATATTGGTTTTTCGCCGCTTTCGGGTCCTCTTTGACCCTCACTCTCTTTTGTCTAGAGTAGCTTCGGTCATGCTTTAGCGAAAAGGCTACCACTGAGTGCATTCATACATTGCGCTGCTCGTCACGATCTTGGCATATCAGGTACCCTGACTGGCCCTATGTTTGGTTAGTCATAATTGACAAACGTATGGCGAGAATTGCATATAACCAGATGCAAGGGTATATTAATGGCGATAAATGAATATAATTCGCATTCTAAGATCGAAGTGGCGAATAATAAAGAAAGAACCCACATCATATTTGTTGAAAAAGAAAATGCATTTATAGATAACGAAAGCGTTGATCAATACATGACTTAGTTTTGTTACCCTGAGGAGAATGAGAGACCACAAGACCTCACACCCTTTTCATTTGAAAATTAAAAAGCTTCTAAGTATTGGCAACGACCAGCGAGGGCATTTGGGGTGCCGAATTTATGGCTCGCACAACGTTAAAAAAAGAAAGCAAAGGCTAAAGAGTTAAGATATTGTCCTAGTAATATTTCAAATAAGCATTCACGGTTCGAGTGCCTCACAATTGTACCATCCATGTGGAATGCTTTATGCTCTGTCCCGATGGGTTTATCGATCGGTGGTCGTGGTTTGCCCCAATACCTTACACAGGGTGTTAAAGGTTACCTTACCGAGACCAGTCTCTCGCTTTCTTGAAGGATCGGTATCTGCTTTTTCATATAGACCGAAATCGATCGGCGATATGGATGTCCTCGATTTGCTCGACGGCTTTGACCGCGAATCGAGGTTTGCAACCCGAGGTATTCTCGACCGGCTTCGTGAAGTATTGACCAACGAGAGGTGCGTTCTTTGGAATCAACTAAATCAACAGAATCTAAAGATAGAAAATGGGGTCTCCATGGTGGAAGTGTTTTGAGTAGTTGATACACCGCATGCATTTACCCCAGAGGCTTGTCTACCATACTTTCGATTCTTTCTTGAAAAACCTTGAGTTCGGATACTTTGATAATCTTGTTACTTAGCAACCCGACTTGCCCGATTAGATTGGGGGTGAAGGAGGTGTATCGTCGGTTAGTTATCACTACAGACAAAGCAGAAATTTTCATTATCGAATTGCTTTGCCGTTATCATTGACAATTGCATAGGGATTCGGAAATCGCAAATGAGAGTTCTTGATCAAATGGTCGGTGGTTTTCCTGCCTACGTGATGCTTGTTAGTGGCTGCCCATTTTGTAAAATAATCTACTTCGCGATTGCATGTTTTGCTTGCCCTTTTTTAGGTAGATGCGGTCAATGAGATCGGCTCTAAAATATATAGCGAGGGAGCCAAGAAGATATAGCTTTATTAACCTACGGGGGTAGGTGAATTACCACTGGTGAACGCTGGCATTGTCACGGTGCCGTGCCGTATTCTTGGCATCTTCACGCATGGTTGGCGATAGTACCTGAGCGGAGGAAAGCTTTTTGCGCCCTTGATGATTATACTCCATGGTGAATTGCCACTTGAAATCCACCATGTATCTCCCATGGCGCATACTGGCCTGCGTCGACTTCCGAAACGTCTGGAGTAAGGAAGAGTGAACCCTCTTACATTATCTGGATCAGCGATGCAGCAGGCTTTGTACTTTAGTCTTCTTGCTTCACTTTTATGCGAGGGAAGTCCTGCGTCAGCAATGCGCTTATGATTGACTCGTCAAAACACCTCGTTGGTAGACGTGATCTCTTGATAGCTCTGGGAGACCCAATAAGGTCAGGAGTGTGGTATGATACTGTTGTTATGGTAGGGCCGGATATGGTTACCCCGAGGATGCCATTTTGCGAGTGTAAACCCATTTCGCTGTTCTCGATGTGGTGCATTTCCACATAACCTCATAAAAGTGGGACGTCCTGACTCTCGGCTTTTTGAAGTATCCGCCCATATTTTTCTTTACGCTTGACGTGCGTGACCGTCGGCCACCAACTTATGAGTCATTTCTTGGCGTGTACCGTTTTGCTCGAAACCGACATCTCGACCCGTATGATTGCCCTCGTATTCGGCCCGTTGTTTGAAGCCGAATCCAGATGCGAGGGTAAATATTTTCCACCTTGTTTGGGTCGATTATATAATAATTCCTTGCTTATTCGTGTGAGTTAGAGGAACCATCCACGTATATTTCGGACACCTCTGCTTGACCCGATTGGGTAGAATTGTTATGAATTATCTTAGATCGCCTTCTGACTTGAGTCATTGGCGAATTCATGATGAAATTAGCGATGACACAGAGAACTTTGTCAGCCGACGAAGGCTTGAAGATGGCCTTCGAACCGGCAGATGGGGACCATCGGAGAAGCCTTCCGGACATCTAACTACGAAGGATTTGCGGAGGAAGGTTGATGGCGACCATGATGGTGTGAGCACGAAAATGAATTACGAGCTTAGTGCGGAGTGACAAGCCAATGCGAAAATGATCTTACCGGTGAAATTGGGGTACCTCTTTTCGGCATCAACCATAGCCTTACTACTTAGTGTAGTAGATGGTCGTGGTTGTACCCCAGTATCCAGATATGCGAGCTGGTGGCCTGCTCGGATCGGCGAGATACTGTGACACCTCTCCGGCGGGTTTGGCCAGTAGTGGAGCATTCGTATGCCGGGTTTTACGAAAAGCCTCTTATATCGAGCGTCCTGGAACTTCTTTGCGGTCTTGAAAGCTTTGAAAAAAACTTACCGGTCGATGTATGGAGATAAAAGCGGCTCAGGCAGTAGCCGACTGCCAAGCTTTTGAACCTCATGATGGTGCGTGGAGATTTACATTATAAAGCCCATACGCGAATTTTATCGGGGTTGGCCTGATTCCTGTTGTTACCATAGACTAAAGAAATTTACGAGTGACCGAATGAACATTTTTCGGGGAGTTAAACCCGTCTGGTGTCTTCTTAAAATGGTAAAAGTGTCTACAGGTGCCACAGGATATTCCCCGCGTCTTGTGGAATTTGGTGATCGTGTAAATCATGTACAATAGTGCGCCCCGTTGTTAATTTGATATCTCATTCGATAGGTGTTGGCTGCAAATCAAGCGGCATGTACCTGTGATATAACCGGTTGGTGATGAAAGACGTTTCTGTGATCGGGATTCATCATTGAAGTTGGATTTATGCCCGAGAAAGCGTCCATCAAACTAATGTCTCGTGCCGTATTACATCGACGGTAGTCCACCAGGGAAAGCGGGAAGCTATCCTTGAAAATGGGACTTGTTCAAATCGGTGAAGTCCACATACATCGCCACTAATTTGATTCTTGTGAAACGGCATTGGATACCAATCGGGGAATATTTCTTCCGGATAAATCTCATGCTAATAGGCGGTCTACCTCTTGTTCAATTACGCCGTACCTCTCTTGGTTGAAGAAGCGCGGCAACCACATTTGACCGATTTAATATCTTGGTGACATTGAGTTTGTGACAAGAGGGGAAGGTGGGATACTGATATATCTGAGTGGGACCCAGCGAATACATCGTGGTGCTCAGCGTAGGAAGGTATGATGGCTTCTCTCTTTATTCCTCCAGAGGTTGGAACCTACTTTCCTTATCTTGAATTGATGAAGCAAGGTCTTATTGGGGTACTGGCACCGTCTTTGATATTCGGGGATCCACGAGGTCATGACTTAAAGACTCTCACCGGTCCGTGGGGAGTACCCCGCCGAGCTATCCATAGCCTTGCCCAGACTCAAGCGTTTTCTGCATTGGTGGTCTCGGCAGGAATTTTTAGTCTTGTTCTCGACTGTCTATGATGCTCGCTTTGAAGTGTTGGTACGGCTGGGAATTGCCGCCCGTTAATTGAATCGAGGTATTTGTTGAAATAACTTTGGGAGGCGAATACGTCCACCAAATTCTGGTCACTTTAATGATGATATGCTTGGGGCGGTAGGGCTTTCGTGGCGAATTAGTCATGGATACCACGGCTTTTAGTTCTTCAGAATGGCTACTTGATATAATATTAGCAGGCACCCGATTGTTCTGTGAAAATAGATCGGCGTATGAACAACGGTGCTGAGTGTAGCAGGCCGATAATGATCTTGCTTTCGGTACTCTTAAGTATCTCCGTGAACCCGATAAGAAGCGTATAGCATATGAATTGATCTTTGGCGACTCGATCAATAGTTGATCAATGACTTTTGAAAATAATGTAAATGATGCGGTATCTGAGGATTCTTAACTACGCAATTGTGGCCTTCAACGTATTCTGAAAACATCGTCGTGAGAATACGAGATATATGTCTTTTTACGTAAAAAGAGATAAAGGCGAAGTGGTGGGGAATTACCGCGGGTAATATCAATCATTAAGTTGACTTCTACTTATTGGTGGTTATCAATGACGATCTACGTAGCCTTTGAGCCGCCTCCACTGCGATTAGCCCTTAAGTCGGTCACTTGGCAATCAAAACATCTATACGCACTGTATATCGGTCTTACATTCAGGTACGCCATCATTCTACATTTGCGCTATCGCCGCTCCGTGATTTCCAGCGAGCGCCACCATCTGCAAATGACAATTCTTTTGGTACGAATGAATTAATTCATACCAGCAATTAGCTTATTTCGGTACGTGTTGTGACGAAGTCTTAAATGGAACTTCTCATGCTGTTCAAAACTTCGTGTTGAGTCTTTTCGTTGGCTTAGGAAGGGAGGGCGTATCCAGAATGGTGAAAGATCTCTGCAGGGATGGAATTGATGAAGTGGTAGATTGTCTGCGAGGCACCAGTGGTGGCTCCTGGCCGATCATTAATTAGGTCTTGGAGTTGGGGTACCACCCAAGGTACTTGAGGTTGCTTCCCGTCCTCATGGAAGCCCGGCCAAGTGGAGAGCTCCGTGGTTGAGAACTCTTTCTCCGGTAGTGGGCCCCTCCCCGCGTCGGCACTGAGAACCTAACATTCTTTCTGTAACATTGACACTTGCTCTTAGCAGTGCTTGATTGACATTTTAATCCCATCTGCTAGCTGCCAGCCTTGCGGGGAGCGAACTAAAAATATGAAAATTAAGTGACTTGAAAAGAAACGCCATGCTTATGACCTTAGAATTTTTTTTTTTTCTCAAAATGAATTGATGTGTATTGGTTTTACGAATACTCAGGTTCATGGCGCCTGGTAGAAAGCATTCAATACTCATGACTCGTCTTCCTTCTTTGATGGCTGATTGGAGGCTTCTATCTGAGTGGATCATCAGGAAAGTCTTTCGTGAAATTGGGATGGCGGTGGTGTGGAAGATGCTACCCGGCTTTTGAAATGAAACCATGACAGCGGGGCAGGTGAGTGTGATGATATGCTACCATTTCACAAATACACCCTTGATAAGCGTTGGTCGGTGTAACTCAGCGTGCTCAGGATCCGATTAGTGCCAGTGTTGGGGAATTATGGCGTGGCAACCTTCAGGGAGGAAAGTGTAGTCACAATCTCCGTGAATGGTTATTTGATGAGTGGGTGAAGTTGGTGAAGCTGTTTTTATACCGGAGAGAGGCTAAACTGGCTTCAGGTTCTCATCTTTTTCCACAAGTTGAGGGTACCCTGGTGTACCCGTGTCCTTCAGCATGGTTGAAATTTCTTTTTAGCGTTCAAACCTGCGGAGATCCTCGTGGGTCTGTTTTCTGCGCCTTTCGTACACATTCTTCTTGGGGAATTACAGAAAGGCGGTGGGCAGCAAATCATGAGCGCGGTTTAGCTTAGAAACCCAGCGGGTACCCGATAGCTGGGCTTTGACTAACAGCGCCAGGTACCCTGCTTGACAATGACATGGGTCAGGTTTGATTAGTTAGACTACAGCGTCATTTGGTGGAAGTGAACTTCGGACCTTTCGAGATCAAATGCCCACAGGAAGTATTCGCGTGGGGCAAGATCGCCAGCAGCAATAAATGGTTTACTCTTCTTGGCGAACACCCAGTCGATTAGCATTTAATACGCTTCTTGATCGGGCTACCATAACTGGGGATATTACGCCCAACTACTACTGTCGTCTCTACGTCCTTGTAGGATCCCCAATTAAACCGGAGTCGTCCGGTTACCATGTATTAGAAATTTTATTGGATTTGAGTAGCAGCGAACTTTTTAATACGGCTACATGAGCGAGCGCCAGTGTTTTATTGATTTTGGGGTAAAAAACCGACCATCCCAAACGATAAATTTGTTATTTGAGGGAGATGGGAATTTTCAGCTGGTTTATTATTATTGGTGATCTCTGGCGAGAATTAAATTGGGGAGGTGAAGGGGGAGAAATTAGTATGATGGTGGAAGGTCGAGAAGCGAGAAGTGTCGTGAAAATGATTTCACGCTGAAAAAGCAGTGAAATAGAGGTTAGAGGGTGACAAAATTTGGCGTTCACACTCGACCTCAGTTAAACCTCAAGCTTTTATGTGAAAACTAGCTAACCCTCGTAGATGGGGTTTAAGGTTGAAGAAAACCTCTTTTTTGGAGTGTGAGTGTGTTTGGGCGACGAGAGAGCATGATGGAGGAGAAATATAAACTGGCCTTTATATATGGAAGTACTTTTTAGGCTGTACGTCGTCTGCTTGCACAGCTAACGTCCTTTACGCTTTTATGATTCTTGGGGCCGTTATGTGCATGTTCGCGGCGTATCTCATCTTTTTTGGAAGCATGTTGTATTTGGAGAGTGGTCAAAATTTTCTGCGA
The DNA here is from genome assembly GCA_030448925.1 of Citrus cavaleriei. NCBI lineage: Eukaryota > Viridiplantae > Streptophyta > Magnoliopsida > Sapindales > Rutaceae > Citrus > Citrus cavaleriei. The sequence continues at coordinate 298 of JAUJEN010000347.1, read as the reverse complement.
TGGCTGTCGGGTGGTATTTGCGGACAGCTGTCGCCCAGGAGGTGTCGCCGCTTTTACTTGAGAGGTAGCATCTTGTTGTCCACTTTTGATCTGACGTTCTTGATTCTGATGCGACAAAATCCAAATAATATCTTTTAGAATGAGCGTTTACCGTGGCGGATATTTCGGTGGATTCTCTTACATCTGCTTTCTTAGGGTGCCTCCGAGTTGCGATGGTGCCGGTATTCTGTGAGGCCCTTTATTTAAATGCTGCAGGTGAAAAGCAGAATCGGATTATTATGTAATACGTAACTTCTAG